>JAVGWX010000005.1:90244263-90356763 GCA_036924085.1 Ariolimax columbianus
GTCAGAATACATTATAACCAGCCTGCATCAAGAGTATATTATATGCATTTCTCTGGTCCACGAGCAAGAGGCAGACCTCGACGTCGATAGATCGAACAAAACATTGGAATCGCTGATGGGTATGATAGTTGTCTTATGGGGAGCATCAAGAGCGTGTCATGCTTTCAATCTGTAGATCGGGGTTGTCAACAGATGGGACGAATTACAGTTGTAAAAATGGTGTACAAAATTTGTTTGCACGATCAGTCAACGAACCAGGCAGTAGAGCTGTGTAATTAAACACGGGACAAGAAGAGGAGGTTGGCTGTGTAGACAGAGTAGGAGGGTGAGCAGCCATGGGCTAATGGAAACCAGTTTCCACATGCTTCGCCATTTGCTAAGGGGGATTCAGCACATTTGAGTCTGCCATGAATGCAGTGACGTCAATTCTTAACAGAATGGAACGAATTAGGAGAAGAAATACTGCCGAAGACAGATGTGTCGGGACCGAAAGGTGCAAATATCACAGTCAAACTGTAAACTAGCTACACAACGCATTCCGTTCTCCGGTCTACATCCTGCTACTTGTAAAGCCCAGTTCAGGGCTTGGTAGCGGGAGACTGAGAATGAACGAAGAAAAAGGAGGAGAAGAAACAATACAAACATGTAGAGAATAACAGAGAATGGTAGGGTATGGCTAAGAATAATATATTGATCGTGTTCGCACCACTGTCCCACAAAGAGCATGTCGTTAAAGGCAACTGTGTGACATGGCATAACACCCGCCATAGTTAGGTGGTTTGTTAAGAGTAGCAAGGTTAGCGCCTAACAGGCTGCGGGTCTACTTTGCTCTAGTTTTTTAGTCTATTGAGATTAACTCGCACATCGGTTAACTACCCTCCATGAAACAGGTTGAATACAGATTCTGCAGTTTTCTAAACCAGTATAAAGACGTTAAGTTAACAGTCAACAGTCTAGATGAATGAAAGAGGGACGCACATGAAACGAGAAGCGTCAGACCCATTATAAGTTTTAATGACATCATTTTCCTTTCCCAATAGAGGTATTTAAAATGCAAATAAACACCTCATGTTTAAGTGCAACACTATACACAAGTTTGAAAAAATAAAAGCAATTATGGAAGATTGTAATCATAAACTGGATCCACCTCATATAAAAAAATATATTCATCTTGCCAATTTGAACAATCACGGTAGCGAACAGTAGCCTAACCGATATAAATATAAAGAGGTATAGCCCAGACACCGCACCGTGACAGGCACAGGCCCAAGCCCATATTAAGGCCGTAATGCTATCGTCGAGAGCAAAACAATCGAAAACACCTAATGAATCAAAACAACAATGAGAAGGAATTCCACAATGGATACAACACGTCTTCATTGGCTCTTTACATCTTGCCAGATCTCAAACAAGGGATGTAACTACAGTCCATGACGATAACGAATGTGACTAGTAATATCAATCCGAGCGGAGATGAGTCTACCTCAGCTTGTGCAAGGAAAATCAGGACCGTCTACGTCATCACATGATCCAGCGTGTCTTCTCAAACGCGGAGCCCTCATCGTATCAACACTTGTTAATACGGAAACAGTTAGCCAGAGAGTGGTCACGACGAATACGTTAATCGGAGAACGCTAGTTATGACAGAGAAGGCAGAAATTATCAAAATGATTACACAAAAACAATTACATAAAATAAAATGAGTGCATTTGAATAAGTGCATACGTTCATACAAACGCGCTATCACAAATGTGTAGAATACATGAAACAATGAGTACCCACACTTACACATACTCGCGTGTGTATGTGTGTGTGTGTATATATATATGTACATATATAATGATGATCAAATAGTTCTGGAGCTCCAATCAGTGTCGACCACCAGAGACGATGCCAATGACATTAAAATAAATCATTACCCCTGGTATGCCGGACTATTCAAGTGATTGACGATCTGAGAGCCCGACCTTTCAGAAATATTTTTGAGGTCTTGGCAGAAGAAAGCACGGAGTTCAAGGTCAGATCACCCCATTGTATTTCATATGGAAGCGGTGGCAAATAATAGCGTCTATTGAGCTCCGTGACTTACAGGTGAACCCCGCTTTATCTCAAATATTGCTTTAGGGAGGGCCACTGAATGTGTCTGTGTGACATTGCGAAACGTGATCACCTGGATAACGAGTTTTCACTCTTCATTATACCTATGCCAGGCAGTAGAGTGTACATGTTTTCTTTAGTTGTCTGTCTCCATACAAGGTGATTGTGACGGAGAAGGATTGTGGTAGTATTTGCTTCTGTAACTCTGACAATGATGGGCAATCATAAAGATTGTGTTTAATAGTTTCTCCGTGGCCGTGGCAAATGCTTACATTATTGTGTATGGTCTGCGATCATTATTTGTAGGTGTTTGTTCAAAGACACATGTTTTGAAAAGTGTACTCTTGGTCTCTTCAGATCCTTCTTCTTCTTCTTCTGCGTACACAGTCAGACAGTAACCATTATTTTTTCGAAAAAAGCGGCGGTCATCCTGAGACTCTCGCCACTACCATAGAGCTTGTCTTGCAGTTCCACTGGCAATGGCCACATCTGCTCTCTCTGATCCTCGTATGTCGGGCAGTTCTGCAGCAGATGTTCAGTGGTCATTTTACCAGTACCGCACGGGCATTCGTCGGTACACCCTATCTTCAATTTGTTGAAGAGGTGGTACCTCAGTCTGTTGTGGCCAGTGCGAAGTCTGAAGACAACGACCTGCTCTCTTCGGTTCAACTGGTAATAGGCATCGTTTTTGGTGTAACCAGTATGTTCGGTTTCCCATTTGGACATGTACCTGGCTTTGATAAGCCGTTTTGACTCTTCGTACGTCATACTGGTATCTATTTGTGGTAGCCTTGCACCTTCTTTTGCCAGTCTGTCTGCCTCCTCGTTGCCTTGGATGTTGCAGTGTGACGGAACCCACTGTACCACTACCCTTTTTGGTGCGGACTGTTGGCACAGTTTGCAGAGTGCTGCTCTTAAGTCATTAAGCTCAGTGTTTTTCTGGCTTTTTAGCGCTGTGACTACTTCGAGAGCATCTGTCAGCAGGACTATATGGCTCTCATTTTCACTGTGTGTTGCCATTTCTTCCACTGCCGCCCTCAGTGCCTCTGCCTCTGCTCTGAAATTGCTCGTGTACTTACCAGTAGCGAATGACAGTGTTATTTTTCTGCCATTTGGTAGGTTCAGGAATGCTCCTGCCCCTCCGTTCTGTGTAGTGTTTGTTACAGAACCGTCGGTGTATGCATGGGTCCAGTCCATGCTTGGGTAGCTTTTCGTTATGAAGCTTAGGGTAGTGTCTCTCCTTTCTTTTTCGGTCTGGCAGTTTTTGTTTGCAATACCTGGTATATTTTCTACCACCTCTGGAAATATATCCTGCCTCCAAGTAGGTTTTCGTACAGTAGTGATGGGTTTTGGTGTTGTTAGTGCGTTTATGGGATCTTCGTGCATCTTTGCTTTGGCTATTTCTGCAAAGTTTCTCCGCTTTAGTTTCCCAGTTCCCAGATTGTTTAGCCTCTGGTACATTGGATGGTCCGTCAGTCTTCGGAGTTTCTCTGACTGCAGCTGGGCTCTGCAGTCTCTTCTGTCGGTCATGGATTGCAGTTTTGTAATCTTTTCAAGTTCTACAATTGGCGTTGACTTCATGCCACCTGTTATGATTCTCATGGCTTGGTTTTGAAGTTTGTTAACTTTATCGAAGTTCGCCTTCGCTGCTGTTGTCCATGCCGCGATGCCATACTCGAGAACTGGTCTCACTCTTCCAGTGTACAGTTTCTTTAGTATGCCTTCGTCTGCTCCCCAGCTTGTGCCAGCAAGTTTCCTCATGATCGCCATTCTTTCTCTGGCTTTCATTCGGTTTCTCTCAATCTGACTTTTCCATGTCATGCGCCGATCAAATGTGACTCCCAGATAGGTTGGGTTGTCGTTTGGCTGCAGGATTTTGCCATTTAGGCTTAGTTTGGTACTTTGGGGTTTTAATGAGAGCGAGAATATTGTGCACGTGGTTTTCTCCTCGTTTATTTTGACCAGCCATGAGTTCGCCCACTCTTCCAGCGATGTTAGGGCCGTTTGCATCCGATTTCTTGCTATGGTGAGATTCTTTTCAGAGGTCCACATAGCCAGATCGTCTGCAAACATTGAGCTATGGACTCTTCTTGGTATATTCTCTGTAATATCGTTTATATATACCAGGAAGAGTGTGGGTGACAGTACTCCCCCTTGGGGTACTCCCTGCTCGAGTGTCACCTTTTTGCTCATCTGCCCTTGTACTTGGACTCTGGCCGTTCTTTGTTTGAGGTAGTGGTTGATCCACTTGTACATCTTCCCACAAACATCACTTCTTCTTAGCTTGCTCTTCAGATCCAATTATTGATGCTATCTTTGGGATTGGGTTGAAATATGTTTACATAAGGAGATCTTGCAAAGCCCATCAGCTCATCCACTTATGTCTGCAGATGTAGTTATTTGGTTGGCGGCTTGTTGGCTCCAGTTTTTGCCAGTTTATCAGCAGTTTCATTGACTTGGATGTATGTGTGACCTGGTATCTCTTGTAGTGTGAAACTGGTCCTGTAGGATGCAAGTACCGTTATAGGTTTAAGAATATATGTTAAGATTTTCTCGGATACTGGGATCCAACTTTCGAGGGCCGAGAGTTGACAGTTTGTTGGGTGCACTGGCATGTTCTTGTATCTGAAAATGCTGAACAGACAGCGTTTTCGATATTACCTGGATCTGTGCATCGACATTTGAGTACAATGATCCTCAATGTGCAGATAGTTAGTTCGCTGTTTTGTCTGGAGACGCTATATAAGAGACCTATCCTTCGTTTCTGGTAGCCTTAGGCTGAGCCATCCGTGTATCAAATCCATGGAGTAGAACTGAATGGTTTCAGAGTATTAATATATGTGGGCTGATTGACCTGTACACTGGGTTGCCGAGTGTGATGCCCATTTGAGGATGTGTGACTGTTGTACTTGAGGGACAGCTGATACTTTTCTAGTTTCTCTCTTTCCTTATTTCTCTATATCTGTTTCTTTCTTCCTCCCTTCTCTCTCTCTCCCTCTTTCTCTCCCTCTCCCTCTCTCCTTTAGTAGAGGGTGCTTAGAATTGAGTTTTTCTTACAAGATCATTTTACATTTTTACATCAGATGTCTGTGTATATGTCTATTTGTAGACCCGTTTTCTGTTGTGATGGTTCTAATGGAGGTTTCTGTATTTGTCCACTGTGTCAACTGTTAACTTTTCTTTTCTTATATCAAGTGGTTCTAATGTTAACATCGATTTCACATGCAGCTTCTGGCGCACCTTTGATATCACCACAAATGAAGAGAAGGGCTTTGCTTTGCTTTCTGTTACCTGGGTAAAGGAACTCTTAGATGTTGAAGAAAAAAGGTTGTATATTAAATATCGGATGTGTCCTTTGTAGAGCTGTTTGAGAGTTATCTTGCAAGCCCTTGAGCAAGTTTAACCTGTTGAATGCCTTATATAAATTGTTCCTGTACTTATTTAAGGATTAGTCAGACTCGAAAGGTATGTTGGATTTTCGTCGTCATTTTGGGGTGATATTTAGCTTTTTAAAATTTATTTTGCTGGCTAATTGCCAAGGATGAAAGTTGTGTATGTAGTTTTGCTGGTACTGATCTTCAACTTCTAGAAATTGTAATAGGTTGATATTGTGATGAGTGTTCTTTCTCAGCATGCAAGTGAGATATGAATGATGCAGGCATCGATTTCGAATCAAGGGAACAGGACGCCATGGATCGCGGAATACAAAGGAGATACTGATTGCTGGTAGGCTAAAGACTCAGCGTTTAAGAAGACACGATGAAAAAAAAAAATATTTTTCTCAGTCTCTGTAGTCAGTTGTAGGTCTGAATCATTTGTGCATATGCCAAGATCATCAGCAAATAAGGTTTTGTGCTTGTTAAATGGATCTGGGAGGACATTTATGAATATTTTGAATAATGTATATCTTAATGCTTGATCCTTTCTTTGAGTATATCTTTTTTAAGCAGCTTTTAAATGTACTTGAGTTTAGATAGTTCAGTTACTCAAATAGTTTTTAACTCAATTGTACATTTTTCAATGTATGTCCATGTTTTGCATCTTTATTTGAAGATTGGTCATAAAAACTTCATCCCATTCTTATAGCAGGTCCATGAAGTCAGCAAATGAGCGTTTCTTTTGCTGGAAATTGCCCTTTACATATTTTACTCTTGTTCGTACGCTGTCAGACGTCAACTTGAATTTGTTTGATGAAAGCAGCAGTCATCCTGAGGCTGTCGACACTGCTATAGAGCTTGTCTAGTGTTGGCACTGGTGATGGCCACATGTGCTTTCTCTGGTCCTCGTATGTCGGGCAATTTTGCAGCAGATGTTCAGCGGTCATTTTCCCTGTACCACAGGTGCATTCGTCAGTACCACCTATCTTCAGTTTATTGAATAGATGGTACCTCAATCCGTTGTGGCCTGTGCGGAGTCTGAAGACCACACCCTGCTCTCTTCTGTTCAACTGGTAATAGGCATCATTTTTTGTGTAGCCAGTATGCTCTGTTTCCCATTTGGCCATGTATCTGGCCCTAATAAACCTTTTGGACTCTTCGTAGGTCACACTAGAATCAGGTTGTGGTAACCTTCCACCTTCTTTTGTCACATATTTTGCTGAGGAGAAAGAACTGGTCTGCTAATTGTGTTCCTTATCGGAAACCTGCTTGAAAGTTGTTGACAGAGAATTTGAAGACCCCAACCACTAGTACAATCTGTTTAGCATTCGTTTTGCCAGCTTGCTGATATTAAATGTCAACGAGATTGGCTTGAAACTTTTCAAATCATGTTGGTAGCTTTTTTTTTTTTTAAGGTAGACCTGGCAAAGGGTGTCTTCCATACTTTTTTTTTGGGGGGGGGTAAATTAAAACTTTACCAAGATTTATTTATAAAATAAAGTAAACTTTGCTTTATTATGGAATCAGACGTTAAATTATGGAAGAGCACGTACAAAATAATAAAAGTAAAAGTCCTGAGATCCTGTGCTTTTCCTGTAGCAGCTTAAAAAAACTTCCAGACAAAGAATCCAATCCTTCGAGTTAAAATGTTACAGAAAGATCCTCATAATACCCAGGACAGAGAAAAAGGCAAATGCAGACATTCGGTAAGAGTTTAGCATAGAGGTAACTTGTTCATCAATTCCATTTTGGATAGAAAATGCAAATACTTTGGTCACATCAAGAGACACAACGGTCTCGAGAGAACAGTGATGGAAGGTATGGTACCAGGTAAAAGAGGATGGGTAGATCAAGAAGACGATGGCACAAAGATATTCAGGAATGCCTGAGTATGACTGTGGCAGAGGCTGGAAGTTTTGGCAAGTGAACGAGTTTCTTTCGGGCAGACTGTGATGGGAGCGACGTTCTATAAAGGATATGCTACATGATGATGAAACTTTGCTTTTTCTTTTACTAATAAATAATAATAATAATAATAATAATAATAATGTTCGAGTAGGCGTCAATGCCACGTTGCATCGATTTACCACTACCATGTCAAATTGCTGAGGCTATGTCAATGAGTTGCGTGTCGACCGAAATCCCTAGACTCCCCAGGTGGAGCCATGTAATCTGCAGTCTTGTGATGAGGGCTACGAGGAGTGTGTTAGACCAATGTTTGTGTCAAACTCCCTGTTCCCACGTGTCCCGCCGCCGACTACGTGTCCTTGACTACATGTCCTTGACTACATGTCATTGACTACGTATCATTGACTGCGATTAAAGGTATTTGTTGTCTTTGCATCATCTTATTAGATTTGATTGAGAAGCCGCAGTTATTTTTGGTTTGGTCTCCTGCTTGTCCCAGATATAGTTTCCATGTCTTTTCCCCTCTAGTTCTAAGATTGAAAGATTATTGCAAGTGTTTGACATGCTTCTCGTTGTGCTGTCTTGGGCTCAGGTATAATATTTGCAGTGGGCCTTTTCTTTTATAATGCGATTTACTGAGTTTTTCCTCTAACTTTATGTCTTCTCTAGTTTTTCTAAACAGTTCTTTCAACTGATTTTGTCTAGACTGGGATTGTACTTCTTTCTGTATCCTCCAAGGACTGTTGTATGGGGCTTTGTACCAGGTATGAATGATGATGTTGTAGAGAATGTTAATATGTGTGTTTTGTCTGATCGTGTGAGGGTTTTTCACCTGTGAGGTGCATGAACTGTATGAATTTAAAGGTAATTGTAGTCTCATAGCAGATACTGCTCTCATGGATGAAGTGTTAGAGACTCCATTGTACAAGGCAAGGGCATGTTTATAAGGTGGCTTGGTCAGTTTCTGCCTTGCTGTCTTTCCTTCACTGAAAGTAAGCCAGATACTCATTTACATCTGGGTGGATTGTAGCGTGTCAATAAGGGGAGCTGAACTCAGTACGTTTGCTGTGAAAAAAGAACGCTCTACCACCACGTTTATATTTGAAAATCAAAATGTTATTACTTGTGTGTCTGTTTGTATGATGTGTGTGGCATAGATTTTATTGGGTAATCAAATCGTGACTTTATCATCAGTGAATTGTGTGTAATCTACGTCAAATTGTGGTTTGTTATGAGAAGACGTCAGATTTAAACCACAGAAGAGATAATAGAACAGAATGCACGACTTGTATCTGGAAATAACATTGGTTTGTGTATTGTTTATATATAAACTAAAGTTAAATTAGTAAATTTATCGATTGATTATTATGGTTGAACAAATTTTAGATTTAAAAAAAATTTACTTTAACATTTGCAATAAATAATGAACACTAAGGTGGACAGAGATGGACGCTTGTGGAAGAGGAGAGAGTCGCGTTGATAGAAAGAGATGGCTGAGTTGAGGGGTTGAAGTGATGGGCAGTGAATAGGCAGATTTAAAGGGGAAGAACTGGGGCGGGGTGAGGATGGAACAAATGCGCAGAGGAACGAGCTGGTTGAGGAGACCGAGCTAGTGGGGATGGTGTTGGGGGGCGGGGGGGGGGGGGGGGGGGTGTCGGGCAAGATTAGTGGGAGGTATATACAGGTTTGGGACAGAAAGGACGAGTTAGTGAGAAGAGACTGGTGGGTTGATTGGGGATGGGGGTAAATGGACACGTTGAGGGTAAAAGATGGGCAGGGTGAGTATGTGCAAATGAACGGGGAAACAGGCGGGCTGAATGGTGAACAGATGGGCAGGTTGGGGATAGGAACGACGGGAAGATTGAATGGGAAGATACAGGTGGTTTGAGCGGGGAAGAGATAGCGGAAGAATGAATAGGTTGATCGGAAGAAATGGGCAGATTTAATGGGGAAGAGTTTGGCGAGTTGGTGGGAAGAGATAGGTGGAATGAAAAGCGTAGATGCAGTGCAATGGAGATGTGAAGGAGGAGCGATGTTTTTTAAATGAATGCATCATCATCATCAGTCCCGTAATCTAAAGGGGTCGTTTAGGCACCGTTATTGTAGTTTGTCGAACCAGTTCCCCGCATACGCCTCAATATTTCGCCAGGGTATTAGTTTCAGCTTTAGACTTTCTCGTCCGCTCTTTTATATCGTCCTTCCCTCTCTTTTTTTATTCTCCCTCTCCCACGCTTCCCAGGCACAGTGTCATACAGGACGGTTTTGGTCAGTCCCACCGATCGTGATATATGTCCATACTATGTCAATTTTCGTGTTTTTACTATAGTCAATAGGTTTTTATATTGACCTAACTCCTTCCTAACAATTTCAAGAACATTCTCGTTTGCAAAGCAATCCAAATATGAAATGGCAAGAATTCTTCGCAGCATCTCATTTCCATTGCGCAAAGTTTACGTTCCAAGGCAGTCGTGAGAGTCCAAGTCTCGCACGCGTAGAGGTATACAGAGGTGACCAATTGTATACATTTAAGTCAGCTTGGATTTAAGGCTAATGTTCTTCTCTTTCCAGATTATTCGCAGTCTGGTCAGGGCGACCATGGCCATCACTGTTCTTGACTGGATCTCCGCTCTAGACCTTCTCCCCCCCCCTCCCCCCCCCCCCCCCCCCCCCATCCCCCGCGCAATCATTTCTGCTCACAGATATTTGAAACGCGCAACTTTCCAGACGCCGACGGGTGAGAACCGAAGCGCAGCTGAATCCGCAATACGAACAACAATACTCCTCTGTTTTTTTTATGACTGATCATGACAACACACGATAAGCTGTAGGTTCGAAAAGGTGTGTGCAGGTGTTTTTGCGATCTCATAATTGTTTCAAAGGTTCCTCGCGGATAAATGCGTTAAGAATGGCATTGATAGAATGGCATTGATAGACAGTATTGTGACAAAAGATGACTAACTTAAACTAGCCGTCACTTACCACCGAGAGCCGTAAATGAAAACCCTTCGTCACTGACAGTATTGGACCCGATCCTTCCACTGCTAATAGCTGCTCGAAGAACGGTTTTTATTTCCTCGTCTGTGGCAACTCCATCGCTTCCTATGTCAAAGGTCACTAGTAAGGATCCTTTGCTGTTGACAGTGAAAAGATGCATAATGATGATATGTGTCCGTTCTTCCCCAACCCCCACCCTCCTATTACTCACATGTGCATTCTGTGGGTCCTTACTGTGAAGGCAATAATAGGACCGCAGCAACCATCGGTTGATTCATTCATTACATTTTTAGGTTCAAGTGAAGCATATGGCCCACATGGTCCACCACTACAGCTAGTCCCTTTTTTTTTTGTTGCTTAGATGTTTGCCTCACTAGTTTCTACATTTTCCACCCTAGACCGTAGTCCATTTGGCGATATCAGGACGCATAAACCAGTGCTTGGATGCATCTGTATGTACCTATGCTAGGTTTGTGCGCCCTCAGAAGCTAGCCCAACCAAAGTGCAATGGAAGGGCCTCACCATGAGGGCGCGTGTGAAAGTTGTGCAAGAGTGTGACTGTAGGATAGAGTCAAATGAAACAGAGTTACCAGCTGGTCCCTTCACAGCAAGCTTGTATCATATACTAATGGAGAAGTTATATAAATGACTGTGTTGCAATTGCTAGCCCCATGAAGAACCCTCTTCGGTCGACTTTTGCAATATGCTTAAATGTTATACTTTACATATTATTTTTCAACTCGTGCACCATTCGGGTCAGCTATCTTCTATCTATTCGTGTAACCGGAAGTTTGACGGACAGCTGGCAAATTCATTGTGTGAAACACAAAGTCCTTCAGTAACCTCCAATTCTAGAGGACATACATGATTTGGCTGATGCTGGCTTCCTACTTTCTCAGCTGTATTCTAAGGTAAACATGTTTCTATATTATTAACACCGAATACTGTCCTGTTTGCACTACCTTAAGGTGGTTGGACAACTTGAATGCTTGGACGATCCAGTCAATTTTGTCTGCAGGAGTTGTGTACTCCTAGTAGGTTCAACCAAGCCAAAAATGTCACCAAGGGACAGGTTAGACTACAAATTTACAGCCATCCCCTGAGGTTTTGGGGATTGAGTCAGGGCTGACAATCCGAACCTGGAAATTAAAACTTTGTTACAGAAACACAAAATACCAGTATACTACTGGCCGGATTCTCGAGGATCCGGCGCAAACGGGGCATATGGCGCGAACTTATTACAACATATTCTTTCCTCCCCAGTAACAGCTATGGAACTCACACAAATAAACAGAACACTTACCTAAAATTTAATATAGTGACGGTCTGATGTCCCCTTGCTCTACTAAATGTAATCTCTATGTCTCTCTGCAGTTGGTTCGACAGCTGTTCATACTCCAGGCTGTTTCTATTTTCGAGAGCGGGTGTATATGCCAAGCTTGTTATATTTATTATCACACGGTAAAAACCTGTAGACAAAAAGTGCAAACAACATTATCATCTAATATATTAATTAATGTTAATAGACGGCATGGGAAGGTGCAGTCTTCTTTCATGTGCCATATTGTTGTTGCTGTTAAAGGTACTTGTGCTGAGGTAACGCTTAACGTTTCTTTGGTAGCGGGTTACTGTGGCCCTTCTTACATTCCGAGGGGTACTTCTGAAGGTGGACATAGCAACTCTTGGATGTAACGCAATGCGAGACTCTTCATTAATCTCACCACTAAAGGTTGGAACAGAGTTAGGGTCTAGGCTATTTTGTTTATCTGGCTCACTGACCACCAAATTAACTATAATATAGCAGCTAACTCTTTATTGTTATTCTATTCTTTCATTCTTACCTCATCTATTTAACGCACTTTAGCGATCTCACACATGTCAACAAATTTAAAGATATATTTAACAAATTACAATAATATTAATAAAACATGACATATTAATTATAATGTGCATAGTTTAGTTGCGTGTCGCACAGATGGTTTCCTTGCTATATTTTTACCCAGGTTCTCTATGTCGGTCTAGCTAGTCTGAATTCTTTTTACTCTAACACGACTTTATAATATAAAAGGTCAATCCTTAATTCACAGAGCCTGGATTGTCAGCGTTCTCTAGAATAATTGTAGATTCGTCTCTGCTGTCAGTCTAGTAATGGACACGATACTTTCGGATCTGATTTTGTTCACAATACTTGTCAGATCTGTTTTTCGTACACACTGTTTTCTCTGATCTTCTTGAGATATTTATTCACACACAGAGCTGTTTCTGTTTTCCTTGATATCTTTGTTCTGACATAATGCTTCCGTGAAATTTTTTAGACCTTTGTTTATACACAATTTTTCTCTGATCTCCATAAGATCTATGTTCAGACACAATGATTCTCTGATCTCCTTGCTAGATCTTTCTATTCATATATATTTTCAGATATACTTGCTAGTATGGAAGTCAAGTCTGCTGACAAACCTTCCCCTTGAGACAAATGATGTAAGTAAAAGACAAAGTAAAAGATGAGAGCAAATTCAGAGTTGCTGTCCCTTACATGGTAGCTCTAACACCACCCTACTCGTCCACGGCAGTCATGGTCCCATCACATGTGTAAATGGGCCACAAGGCGAGTCTGGAACGAACATGCTTATTTCTATGTCTCCTTTTTCGACCGTGCCCTTACACACAAAAAAGCAGTGTTCGACTCAGGTAATCCCTAAACCGTGATGGCATGTTAGCCCCTTGCTAGCCTTGGCGAGCATTAGTCCGAAGAATAATGTCTTGTTTTGTCAAATTTTGCGAACACCTTGTCCAAGTGAGCAATAGGTCAACAAGCTAGGAAGCGCATACTTGTGTTAGAGCGGCCTTGGTCAGTAGTCTGTAATCTGTTTGACAGTAACTTGTTTGTGTAACTTGTATAATGGCATGTTAAGTCCTTGCTGACCTCTAT
Source organism: Ariolimax columbianus (assembly GCA_036924085.1). NCBI lineage: Eukaryota > Metazoa > Mollusca > Gastropoda > Stylommatophora > Arionidae > Ariolimax > Ariolimax columbianus. The sequence goes on from JAVGWX010000005.1 coordinate 90,257,572, forward strand.
CCTCGGTGAACAACAGGTATGAATAGTAACAAGTTATCCGTTCAAGAGTTACAGGGATCCCCTACTTGTGCCTCATAGTAGTACATGACTCTGTCACAGGGATCCCCTACTTGTGTCCCATAGCGGCACATTACTTTGTCACAGGGGATTACATTGTCGATCTAGAACACGTTCGTCAGACTGCTGTCGCACAGCCTGTCTTCATGAGCGCAAACGAGGACACGATGTTGTGGTCTTCATTAACGTGTTTAACCTGACCCCAGTTACTCTTTGCTCCCTTTTGAGTAAAGGTCTCCATTCATGAGGGACTTTTATGGATCTATTGTCCTGTTCATGGTAGCGTGTACGGTAATGATAGAGCAAATATGTTTTTCGACAGCAAGTTGGAAAAACAGATATGGATACAAGGGACATACGGAAACCAATCAATGACAGCCTTCTGCATAAAGACACAGCTGTCGATGATTCCGCGAACCAACATGCGACGAGCAGGAAGAGGCGTCTGAGAGAACGCAGAAGGAACGTGTGCAAATAAAGAGCTACATAAGTCATTTGTAAATTTGCTTCGGCATTTGCTGAAGGAAAATGGGTACTTAAGTGTTTGTCCAGGATTCAGTGATGTGCAGTCAAAGTGCCATCTCCACATCAAAAGTCGGCTGCGATTGATCCATTGACGGTGCAATCAAGCAGACTTCTCCAGTGTCCTTCTTGTGATGCTTTCTTTCTATTGGAAGCGTCGTTTAACTCTCGCACGTTTGCCCTCCACTTTTCTTTCCAGTATTATTTTGAGCAAAGTTTTTGTCTTTTGATGTGAACAAAATATCTTAACTGTCGGACTGTGATTTCATTTTTCAGTTATTTTTTAACGCCTAATTTCTTTAACATTTCTTGTTTGCTTTTCTTTCTAGATTTGCCCCGTTCTCGTTTATATCCACACTACAAACGCATCAATTCTCGTATCCAATCTTTTATTCATTGCATTACACAATGCAGTAAAGACGAGTGTATATAACATTTAGTCACTTTCATTTGTAGTCTGTGAGCTATTTGTTTGGATGGCTATATATCACTCACGTTTGACCATCCATATTCTTTTCATAATTCCCATCTCCCATTCATCGTTATTATATTTCCAAAATAGAAGAGACTCTTGACCTGTTCTAGTGTTAGACGTCTAGTTTTATCTGTGGAGTAAATATCCATGTGTGATGTAGGCCCCGTATAACAAAACATGATTCTGAGACGAAAGCCATTGAAGTCTGAGTACCTATTGGTCTATCCGAAGTGCAGTGATGTCGGCTCTGGTCAAAATATCATCCTGCTGCTTCGATTTCGTAATAAATAACCATAAAGCCATCACTTTAGAGGACACCAGTACTGTGAGCTCTTGATTTGATGCTTTCTGTAGCAGTTACTTGTATACAATGACGCTGTACAGATCTCTTTACATCTTTGGAAGGTTACAGTTGTCCTCATCTTGCCTCCTGGTACTCGAGTATTGACAAAACATTGTTTTTTTGCGTTCGCCTTATTTCTCTATTCCCCAAGGCGGTGTGCGTTACACTGTAGTTTTTATTTTGCGCCTGTCGGCCCAGTGCATCCGACTTCAGCAGACATTTTATGTAAGGGTCTGCTTCCCCCTGTATTTTCTAAGGGTTTGCTTCCCCGGGGTAACGGCCGGTGCCGTGATGGGGATCGAACCCAGCACCTTCTAGTTGTGAGCCGTGTCACTTTACCACTAGCCCACGCCGTCCCCCTGACATAACACAATATAACTTACAATTTTTTCTGAGCTCAGCTTTCTAACATCTTATTCCTCTAAACGCTAATTCCTATCTGATAAAAGATAATCTCAAATAGCACGTACATGATAGCACACATTTTTATCTTTAACGTTACCTTTGATCTTAGATGTCGCTGCTTTGCTCACTGTATACATACACTGCCAGTGGCGTAACCAAAGTACAGGGCACGAAAGGGCGTTAAGTAAGTGTGAAATGCATTATGTTATATCTCAGCCATAATCAATACGGGTCATTATGTATTTAAAATATATAATCAAATACTGATATTTCCTTCAGCACTAGTATAGGACCACAACTACAGTTGATCATTCTACAGAAAACATGTGCCTAAACACTTGTTCTTTGAATTGTTTATTTATGTGTTTGTTTTTTGTGTGTATTTTTGCTGTAGCCTTTAGATGGTTTCTTTGTAATTTTGCTTTATATGTAGCTGCTAGCCCCACGAAATAAATAAATCGAAGCTGTGGCGGTATTGTAGGTTAAATGTCAATAAAAATATATAAAGGTAATGCTTCAATGACTGCACTATGCTTAAACAAAAACGACATCTACGTATAATTGCTAGATTAAACTGCTGATTTTTATTGCGATTCGTTAGTTTTTTTCATTTTCGTGATTTGTCTCTGACTAAGGTCCTTTTGGTTTTGTCCTGGCGCAGTCACTGTGCCATTATCTAAATGTGTTTTTATCGACATTCGCTAGTCCCAAGCACAACCTTACGTAATCGCTTTTTTTTTTTAATGTACGGCATTACCTTCCCCAACCAATGACGGCTGGATTCACAAGGGATATAGCAAATGCACCATCATCATCAACGTCATTATTATCATCAAGTCTTACCACTTGGTATTTAGTGACTCATTTCATTCACAACAATCTACCTTCAGATTATATCTACACTTTAGATGAAATGTGTTCTCTCATTCACATGGAAGCGAAGAGTAATCAGAGTCAGATGATATATGCTGATCAAGACCTCACTTCACATCCTAGTTCGTGCTCCTGTCCTAGAAACATGATATGTCACAGCAATCTGGCCAACATGGCGGGAACAATACTCTAATCCCAATAGTCGTAGTATTTCTGAGGACACCAATCCACTTTCTCAAGTACGCAATGTAAGAAGAACCACGGAAACCCACCACCAAAGATACGTCTTCGAGATTTAACTCAGCTCAGCACGAGTGGTTTCAAACAATTACTTATAATTCAGATTTTCGTACCATTGCGGATCATTTTTTGGTTCTCTGTCATTCCCAGCTCTCTTAGCCCTAGATCTTTCCCCAATGTTTACTTTGCCGTCCTTTCAGAGCACCAACCAGAATAAGGTTGTTGGTCATCTGGTTATTTTAGTTGGCAGTTATCATTGAATACTACTTCTTTCTATCATATCCTCCTTCAATGTCTTAGCTCTCCGTGGTAATTTAGCATTCTTTTTTACGATGACCTCGACCCTGACAAAGAAAACTTAGAAACGTATTCCTGTCTTTGAAATTCACAAGATTTGGACGAGTTTGTTGGAAAGATCGGAAAACCAATAGTGAGGTTCTGGAACAACAACTCCAGGTGGAACAGATAATTGTGAAGGACATAAAAGCAGAAAACAAAATATGTTGGTTATGTCAGCGCCATGACAGCCTGCTAAAGGTTATTGTGGAGGGCAGAGTAGAGGTGAAGGGAGCTAAAGGGCGACAGAGATAAACAACATCAAGATGTGGTAGGAACACAGTTTGACTGCGTTTACCAGACTTTACGCGAGACACCGGTAGCTGGAAATCCATTACGCCAACCTCCGTTGCAGAGACGATACTTGATGAGGATGAAGATGATTTAAGATGAACCCCATTTATGTTCTGGTAAAGGCTTCTCTATTTGTTTATTGTCTAAGACTCATATCCATACAGAAATGTTGGTTCTCCGCATACTACTTACCCATGTATTGCTAAGACTTGTTTGTTTGAATGTTTCTTATTTACTGGAATCTAGCTTCAACTAGTGCGGCTCTGAAAATGTTGCTTCTATAAACATTGTTGTCCAGTTCTTCACTCTTGTCGTCGACACACTTTTGTCACCATACACTGCCTGTATTCTGGGATGAATGTCAACTGGTCGACATCTTTCAGCTGTTAAAAACCGAATCACCCCTCGCTGATCAACTCTGGACGGATTCCGTATCACATCCGCCATGTTTTCAACGGTCTGCTGAGGAAACTGTGAGTTGGAGGATAATAAATTTTGCAAACTTGATGGTTGGTATGTGCTGTTTTACACCAGAAGTGACGTCATCATGAGTATTGTATGTATGTTCCCTTGTTGCAGTTTGGTGCGGTTTAATTTGATCACGCCTCATATATGCTTCAGATGGGGTTAAAGATGCAGCATAATTAATGAACTGACAGCAGCCAGCGAATTTCAGTTGGCTGCGTGTATCAGGATCAGCGAACCAGAACTGACCAAGACTATTTCGCTTTTAAACGGCAGTTCTAGAAACAGGCTGCACTAATTCAGTCTGGCTAAGAAAAGAAGGATCACAGTGGGAAGGCAAACTCGGTGCTCATAAAAGTCAGCTGAAACCAGATGTGTCGGGCCGAAAGCAACAGATTCTGCAGCATTGCTGTAAATACATAACATCGTCGTAATATATTTTTCAGGACAAACGCCGAAAAAAAAGAAGAAGAAAAAAGGAGAGGAAGAAAAAAAAAAGATAAAGAAGAAGAAGCTTCAGACACATCCTTGGAATCATATACAGTGATTGTGTCAGAAATACAAAATATATTTGTGATGTATTTGAAGTGCATAATCACAACAGTGTTGGCCAGCGACCAGTCTCGCATCTCATGACCAGTCTCGCATCACATGACCAGTCTCGCATCACATGACCAGTCTCGCATCTCATGACCAGTCTCGCATCTCATGACCAGTCTCGCATCTCATGACCAGTCTCGCATCTCATGACCAGTCTCGCATCACATGACCAGTCTCGCATCACATGACCAGTCTCGCATCACATGACCAGTCTCGCATCTCATGACCAGTCTCGCATCACATGACCAGTCTCGCATCACATGACCAGTCTCGCATCTCATTACTTTGTGCTGTGAGGTTTTGATCAGTATTTTTTTACCTAATACAATTAAAACACTAGATGTATTTGAATTGTATCAACGTGCGCAGTACAATCCAACAGAATGTTGAACCACATTAAAGTCTCCTGTAGGTTGTTTTTTTCCCCCGCTCAAATTCGAATGGCATGACCTTGACATACGATCGAGTGTGCTGCCTAACATGAAACTCATGGGCACGGGTCTGGTAGAAGAAAACAAGGTCACCATAAGATCCCCTGGTAGATGATGTTCGGAAATTGACTGACAATACCTGTATCTTGAACGAAATAACGGCTTTGATCAGATTGAGTTGCTGACAAAGTTCAAGATGTGTTTGATGCTCTTAGATTACAAGAAAGAAGCAGACGCGAAAGTAAAATGTCGTGTTATCGGTTCTCAGAATTGAAGTAATGAACAGTAACACTAAATCGGTCAGATACGTCATTATAGGAGATTAAGAAAAGCTGGACACGGCTTTGACTACCCCACCCTGTAGAAACTATGAGCCACCAGAAAAATACACACGGATTGAAATACACTACGGCAGAAGAGGAGCGACTAAATTAAGTTAAGTCAAAATACAAGTATAATTTAAATTGTATTTAACTTAAAATAAAGAATAAAACGATTTGCTTATTTTTGGATTCATTCTGGTTGGCCAGAGCGCATTGGTCGCGGCAGGTGCAAGAGATATAAAAGAGACCACGATTATCCATAATCCTCTTGCTGATGGGCGCCCGGTCCATGCAGACTGTTTACGCCACTTTTTCGGCTGTTTTTTATACAAAGGGAAAGAGTAGGGTTTTTATGGTAATTCAGTTTTAACTTGTATTTTTTTATATACCAGATCCTGAGATAAAATGTTGCCACTTGTTTGTTGTTTACCGATTACCAGAAAGAAAAAAAATATAAACTCTGCCGCTCTCTGAGACATCTAGCGTATTTCTTCTAGAACGTTTTCATCTTCCACTCTTTCATACTTCCTTACTATCTAGTTTCTCATGTGCTGCACGCTCTAATAATATCACCTAAAGGTATATGATTCGATGACCGTCTTGTAAGTCGCTATAGATGAATCGACGATCTTTTGGCTGCAGGAATTGTGACTCAAACGTAAGACGAAGAGGAAAGGGTGTTGTTGATTGGGACAAGGTCATGTTAGAGAAATGTTTGCAATCGTCTAAGATTTGATGCTGCGACGCGCTGTAATTAGATTTAAGGGAGGAAGAAGCATTATATAATCTACTGCACTTTATAATCATGAAAGATCTTGGTCTAGCGGCAAGACGTGCTAGTGGAGATGACTTGAAATCGCATTTGATGCATAGTTTTTCCATTCGAATTTATTCCCAACCACGTTGTTTGTGTAGCAATGTAATTAATTTGTGGACAGATCTAACAGTCTGCTCTTTTCAGAGTTTCAACTGCCAAAGGATCTGTCAGGTGCACAGCGTTTATACGGTCCTCAGAGTTTATCGTTCGTTAGCTAGGTAGAGAGACACATGATATTCTCTGCCTTGAGATGAAGGGTGGCTTGAAACTTGCAGGATTCGAATACTCGCTGTTTCGTACTATCGTTCGCTTGTTTCTCGAGAGGTGAGACCTTACTTCTCTATAATAAGGTTCCACTTTGCCGGAACAGAAATGTGGTTCCCGAGACAAATGATACATACACTGACAGCTTCCAAAGAGAATATTACTGCAGTAGTTTGATCTCAAACTTAGGACGAACATAAAGTCATTTGACCACAGACTGAGTTCCTTGCTATATCAGGAGCAGTTTGCAATTTTGATTAGCCATGATAGTGGCTGAATTTATTTTTTTTAAATTATAGCACTAGTTTTTGTGGCGAAGGTAATAGTTTCAACCCCCGTTACCTGCACAGAACAGTCGACTCCGCTGTAAATTGGAACCTGACTTATTGTTAGGGAAGGGAAGGCATCGAGGAATGGAACTTGCGATCCACATCTCATACATAAGATGTGGCCTCGTAAAATGAAGTATCATAGCATAATACTTCATCCTTGAAGGTATTATCTGCTATGGGAATACGTAGTTTAGTTATACCTTTAATAGTTGTCCATCACAAGTGATGAAGACCACTCTCTTTGTTCAGCCGTGTGGGCAGTCGTATCCCTTGCTGTGTCCGCTGAAATGGGTGACTTGCGCGGTGATTTGGATTAAAGTGAGGAAGAAACTGCTCCTTTTGTCAACCTCACTCACAGAGCCTAAGCTACCTTTTGCCAGTGGCAAGACATTCATCGAGACGACTGGAAATAGCATAGGATGCAGATTTTGCCTCAGGGTTACCACCGAAGCCTTTCCGTAAACATTTTTTAAATGAGGAATAAAACAAATTTATATACACAGTTTTAAAAGGAATACAGCAGTTTCATATAAAGATTTACAAAAATGTCAGAAGGGAACAACACGATATTTTTGTCAGACAACTGTGCTAGGAAACGCACCACATTTATCAAATAACTGATACATGGCAACACGATATTTTTGTCAGACAACTGTGCTAGGAGACGCACCACATTTATCAAATAACTGATACATGGCAACACGATATATTTGCCAAACAACTGTGCTAGGAGACGCACCACATTTATCAAACAACTGATACATGGCAGGTGGGCTGATACTGCCCAAATGGTAGAGAAGCAGCCCCTAGCAGATCTATGCTGCAGAAGGATGCATTTGGCCTTCAGGTGTAGAACACAGCACAGTTCAATGTGCTTCGTTAAGACAAAACACACAGAGATGGCTTTGTTAATGCCATTGTTGTAGATGTTCGGTGACGAACGAGATAGAATATAAAGAAATGACAAGCATTTCTAAGGCAGGTAATGCAGGAATAAAAGAGTGAGTGCTCACTTTCCCGCTGACCAAAAGAAAAATAAGAAGAAGTCATAGAAATGTCTGAACTGACGTATCATCACTCTGCTTAACAGCAAACAGAGATTACGTAGAGGACACAGATCACGTAGAGGACACGCAATGTTTATTTGATCTGTGCTGGTTCTTACCATGTGTTAGCTGTGCCATCTTCAGTTTCTATATACCAGCTTCTCTAGACTCGTGCAATACTAAGCTTTGGTACACAACGAGGCACCCCGAAACCCTTCATGAGCACCCCGACCACGCATTAACTTATTCAGTCTTTCAAGCCAGTGGATTGGTATGTGCATCTTCTTCATCATGTCCTTTCGCCCCAGCTATTGATGCAAATGTCAGACACTGCATTATACTTCTTGCCCTGAACTCTTTTATGGAAACATGCATCCAATCAACTGTCGTGGTGGTTTCTAAGCAATAGTTTTTACATGGTGAGTTTGGCAGCCCAAAATACAACTGGATAATTGATTTCCGAGTGAAAATAGAAACGCATGCCGCTATAATCCTCATGACACAAATCTGCATCCTCATATATCAAATGAATTTCCATTGTTCGTGTACATTGCTTTCAATTTTAAACATGTTGGTGAATTTCACTTCACATAGTCACTCATCTTCTACTTCGATATGGGCGTAGAGGTCTTTTATGCCTGCATTCAAAGGTGCAGACGAACAGATGGTTGGCTATTGTGGCTTTGCATGATGGAGGGGTCGTCTCCTTTTAGACCATTTTGCAGGCCACTTTTAGGTACACATTTCGCTAACTTTAAAATGTTTGCCTCGACAGCAGCTAAAGATCTACTCTTTTCAATTTTCAGCCGCTAAATATTAATTTTCGTGTTCAGCGTGTGCACAGGACTTCCGACTTGTTTCGCCCGATAGGACTACGCGAAAATCAGACCTTCCTTGAGATCATGGGATGCTTAAGACTTGCAGGATTCGAACACCTACTTGTTTCACGCTTTCGTTGTTCGTTTCTTGAGTGGCGAGTACCTTACATCTTTGCTATAGTATTCTGTATTCAATTCTTAACAGTTTGGTATAAAGTCTGTATGATGTCAATGAAACGTTACTGATGATAAACAGGTCTCAATTTAATTTATGTGATTTTGTGCAGGAATTCTACATGAGAACACATTATTGTGTTCAACATCACAAATTATTCCACCACTATTCAACCTTTTCATACTTGACGTACATTTGTATAACTTTTGTGAGGGTAAATTGTTCTAAACGACTAATAAATAAATTGAAGAAATTTCCGCGATCATCGACTGAGTCTGTACATTTTGGATGTTTTAAATACAGCATGTAATTCTTCTGTTACCGCCCACTTGAAAGATACAATCGTCTACTAGTGGGCGGCAGCGTCTAGATTAAAGAGCACTGCCTTAGTCGATTGCAAAACAGCTCTCAATCCTAACGCCGTCAGCATCATCGTTTCGATAGGCAAATGATATTCCAGGTTTACTAGGCCTGATGTAATGTATATTGCTAGTTGTGTAGGAATTTCATTACTTTTAGAATTTTGCCCGAAAAGCGACTAACCTGGACAGCTGCTAACAGTATACGCGTATCCGTTTTAAACTGCCAAGGGTTCTTTTACATAAAACGAATATCTATTTTTAATTATTTGCTTTAATTTGTATGTTTAGAAAACTGTTGTTGTGACACACGAGTGCGGAATAGTGCGGAAGTCTGTGTATAGGGCTATCGACCACGTTGTTAAAACAATTGTTACTGAAACGTTATTGCAAAAAACAGGAATTAGATTTCACTAAATGTTCGTTGAGAAAAACCAAATGCAATGTGGGACCTATACTTCTGTAGCTGAAGTGATGGGCACATGATAATGATGAATCTTATAATCACATGCGTAGTACCCAGGGTGAGAAGAATATGGATACTGTAACCATTCACGCACATCGTTTACGGCGACTAAACAAGGTTATGTGTGGGGCTAACAACCTCATAATGTAAAACCATTGCTATTGAAACCGTCACTGCAAATACTCAGAAAGAGGCCTCCTGTAAAACATAGGCATTGCGTAAAGGGACAAGGCGAATGAATTAATGAATGAATCAATCAATCAATCAAACATTGTCATACATCAACTTTCAAATTGTGCTCCAATATGAGCATGGATGTTCACATTGCAATTTACCTCTTTGCAGGACACCTGCGTGAAGACAACTATTTGCTTTTCTTGTAGTGGTTTTTCGTGGACTGATGAGGTTGCCAGCGCCCCCCCCCCCCCCTCCCCATATCATCGTTAAATACATATTTACAAAGTGCTCTAGTTTCAAAGTCTTCTTTCTCCATCCTTTGCTCTCAAGTTATCCCAACTATTTCCTTCATAAAATGGGCATCTGTGGTCGCGTCACAGTTTGTCTTTAAAATGTATTGGAGAGGAAACTGTCAATACTCTTCAGAGCCCGTGATGCCTAAGCACGTGTAGAGCATGTTCGTCTGTTGTATATCACCGTCACTAAGGTCACACAGCGATTTTTTTTTTACCAGCTGAAAAGGCAACGATAGTCTCACAGTAGCAACGTCTGGTCGAGAAGTAATAGAAATATCATTGAACTAAGTCTCAACTTATGTATCTTTGTGTTCTTGTTCTTCTTCTTGTTCTTCTTCTTGTTCTTCTGCTTCCTACCATTTCGGACGTCAGCTTGAATGTATCTAAAGAGAGTTGTGGTTAGCATGAGACTATTTATATCTCCATAGAGCGTGTCCAGGAATAGTATGGCCATACGTGCCTGCTTTGTTCCTCGTATGTTGGACACTTTTGCAGCTGATGCTTATCAGTCATTTTATCAGTTCCGCAGACACATTCAACAGTATGCCCTATTCTTAGTTAAGATGTGGGGTGGCTAAGTCCCATCCTGTCTGCAGTTCTCTTCCCAAACCATAAGCCGTGTCCATATTACAGCTTTATATTTTGGAGCATACCTGTAGCGAGAGTTGAACACCATGCTTTTATCGTGAAAAGTGAATGGTTCACATCTCCAGATGTTTTGTATGTTGAACATGCAACTGAGTCCGCAGTGGTAACTCCTTTGATTTGTGTAGTAGTAGAGCATTCGCTTTTCACAGTCAAAACACGGGTTCAACTCCTGCTACCTTCACGCTCCGGCCGAACTAGCTGAAAATGCATTCATTTGTAAACGATACTCGGCATACGGTTAGGGAAGAAAAGGCAGCGAGGAAGGGAACTGAACTCATGAAAGCTGCACATCAGCACATGGCAGTGGCTGGTATTGGACTATGCAAGTGGTCGTTCTCAGTCTTAATAATTTCATTCTTGGTAATCATTAATACATTTATATATATTCATTATGGCAAATTACTAGCAAGGAAAACATTTTGAGAACCTGTATTTTTCCCATGCATACGGCTGCGAAACATGGACAGTTACTCAAACCTCGAGGATTATAATCGAGTCCTTCGAGTCTAAATGTTATAAATTACTTTTTTCCTGAATTTATTTTCCTACGTTGCAACGTTCCTTTGCTCTGTCTAAGATAAGTACCATATCTGACGTTTGCAGTAAAGAGTTTGTATAAATAAATAAACTATTTATCACATATTTAGCTACCACGTTGGCTATTTTGGATGGTGGTGTCAGTTGATCAATCATAGCAGATGTTTTTAGACACCTGGTCTAAATTTCATTTTTTTTTATTGCCATTTTCGGCAAATATGCTCTTCATATTACTTAAACTCAGGAGGCTGTTTAAGCTTTGTTATTGTCAGGAGAAAATCTCCTTGCATTCACAACCTTCACGTTTCTTGGCAGAAACCCTCGATGATTCCTCAGCGGTACAGGTAATTACTATTGGTGCACTGGGAGGAATTCACCCAAGTTGTGCCCTAGAGATGAAGTATATATCCTTATCGTTAGTTGTTTTTTCTTGTATTCTTTACTGGTCATATCGACACAATTGCAATTCGCCATATTACTGGAAAGTTGCACTTACGTACTTTATGTTATTTCAGAATATTAGTTTATTTAACGATTCGTTTCAAAAGGTACGGTTGCTAGGTCTATCTACGGATGTGCTTGCTCGACTTTTCAAACGTGTTTGGTAAGGATCAGTAGACATGTGATGCACTTCCCAATATAGGTTCGCGGACCATCTATGTGACATGCTGTGGTCGCATTTTTATATGGTCTGCGCAAGCAATTAGGCCTAGTCTACAAAGACAGTCAAGAATAAGGCAATGAAAGGTCTTGGGGAAACAGCTGAAAACGTCTCTGGAACAACCGCATCACCAGCGGAAGTTAGGACAGTAAATTCTGATTACATGATTAACCAACCGGCCTTTAGAGATCAAACATTGAATACAGAGATACTTGGAGAGACTGAATAGAGTACAATAAAATAAAACCCGCGGTGACTGGCCTGTGGCTTTAATCAGTCAAGGTCATGTATGTCTTAGTATTTGTCTTAGTACATATTTATATATATATATATATATATATATATATATATATATATATATATATATATATATATATATATATATAGACACATATACACACATATTGGACATATAATAATTATTGAAGAAAATTATCAACGTACGTGGATAATTGCCAGAGTAACGTTGTCCCTCTGTAGTGGTGATATTTTCTAATATACCACTTCCTTCATCTACTTCTGGGGCAGAACCTATATATATATCTTCATCATCCGTTTCTACAGCCTGTCTTTTGACGATGTTCACGTCAGCTTCGTTGTCTGCAAACTCAAAATCTTGGATCTGGAAATGAAAAATTAACAATTTTTAAAATTTTGGTGTGATACATCACCTTCTTTCACCTGCGGTATTATTTGTCAATATAACTCTTGTTTATCTAGCTTTAAGACGAGAGTAACCTACAGTTAGGAAGGGCAGCGAGGAAAGGAACTTGTCATCTCACATCATAAAAAGCTTAAGCATAGTATAGTGGTCTTACACTGTACCTCCGACAATAATGTCTACCCTGCTGTTGGTCGCTATACCTGAGAGGTAAGGTATTTGTCTCTCAGAATATAAAAGCAGGAAACGGTTGAGTAATCATATAGCGCAAGTTTCAGACGCTCGCTGGTTTCAACGGAAGTTGAGGTCTAGTGTGCAGTCCTATTGCAGATGGGTGATACATCTCGGAGATCCTGTGCACAAGTTATGCACGTAAAAGAATCAGTTGAAACTATAAAAACAGCAGGTTGTTGGCCGCTGAACGGACAATATCCCAAATTTAAATAATAATGAAATTCTTACAAGATACGTCACCTACCCAGACCTAGCAAGTCTTGGAGTAAACTGGAGAAAAATCAATCTGCATCTCCTGCCCCTTCTAGTCGTCTCGACTAATACGTTTTGTCATTGAATCAATTCAGATCAGAAGATGAGAGTGCAGTTTATGATAGCGCAAACTTCCAAATTTAAAATAATTAAAGCGCAAGCCACAGTGTCAGATCTTAGATGATTCGCAAAAAAATCTCACTTTCCTAACGTTGTTGCCATCATCTCTGACAATGGATCAAGATGCTGAGCAGCGCATGAGCTGCAGTGGTCAGCGACTCATATCTGACTGCAAGCGTCAGGGCCAGCGAACCAAAGCTGCCAAGACCCTTCTACACCTCCACGAGGTGATCCTGGATAACAGGCTGCAGCAGGCAGACTGGCTACGGAGAAGGGATCAAAGAGGGAATGCTAACCTGGCACTCTAAAAATGCTTGCTGAAGTCGGATGTGTTGGACCGAAAGGTGCAAATATCGCAGTCAAGCTGTAAACTACGACACAACGCATTCCGTTTTCTGGAATACATTCTGCTACTTAAGCCCTTTCAGTGTTTGGTATTGGGAGATTGAGAATGAACGAAGCCAAGCCAAGCCATCTCTGACATAACCTTTATCCCCCACTTCTCAAGCCTATCCGGCTGATGTAACCTTCCAAGTATGGCGAAACATCGGCTAAAGAAGGTTGTGTTTTGGTTAGTGACCTCAACGTATTGTTGTTGTTGTTTCTGACACCTGTACTTGAGTAAGGTATTTGTGATGACTTTCTTTGGTGACGGGTTACGGTGACTCTCCTTACATCCAGATGCACATTTGTAGAGGTAGAGCAGGCTCCTCCTGGCTTTAGTGCACTGAACTAATTTGTACAAAAACATGCATTCGAGAGAGCACTACGTCATCTGATAATAGTTTCCTGTAGTGGGGTCAGTCACATCGGTCAGCCTTTGATTCATATCGGACGAAAGGGACATAAGATTAAGATTTGACTGAGATTATTGTAGATACGGGTTAAATACAAATTAAAAAAATGGATCCATTAAAAAAAAGGTAAGATAATTACCAACGTTAGCTAACATGTGGAGAGATGGACTGAGCATTTCAAATAACTCTTAAATAGGCCAGCTCGCAAAACATACCAGAAATACAGCTAGAGGAAGTAGGTTTGGAGATATACGAAAACCTTTGACTACACTATGTCAAATTTCACCAAAAGCCTTATGTCCGAACTACGCCCTATTCGATTCAAAACACTGTCTACAACATGCCTTTTCTACCAAAACCTTTGGTCCAAAATATGCCCTTTCTGCTAAAACTTGTGCCCAAGCTTTACTCTATTCATACTGTGCCCTGATCTATCAAAGTATGTACTAAATCTTTGCTCTATTCTACCAAAGTATGTACCCAACACATGTTCTATTCTATCATAGTCTGTACCCAATCTATGTTCTATTCTATCAAAATATGTAAACAACCTATGTTATATTCTACAAAAGCCTTTTGTCTAAGCTATGTTCTATTCTATCAAAGACTTAGGCTCGAGCCATGTTTTATTCTACTAAATAAATAGGCTTAAGCCATGTCCTTTTCTGCTAAAAACGTAAGACTCCTACATGCCACATGATACAAAAGACAGGCACAAACTGCACGCTATTCTACCAAACTGTCCTATTAATGAGGACACCATCTGGTTTTACTAAAGGTGCCAAATGGTCCCCCCAAGCTCGACATATTAAACTAATATTTTATAACCGGTTCGATACATTCATTCATGATACGTGTAGGAAAAATCACACTTATTATATTCAGTTGTCTTGAACATCAATCAATATTCTCTAAGCAGACCTGATCTGTGCGGTTTTCACTATTTCTTTCCTGCGACTCCCCGTTTCCCGTGTATCTGCCTTTAATACTTCTCCGAATATTCAATGGCCTCTCCATGCATTTTTGTATCAAGGGTTTGACCACAGAGATTGCATGGTCATCCGCCATGTTTCAGATCTATACAGAATGTTAGACACCGTTTTGAAGTTGCAGATATGTATCTTAGTATGTACTTTTAACATTTTAAAACTCCACCTGGTTTTCAACATTTCTTTATATTGTATACAGTTATTTATAACCTCGTTTGAGCCTCCAGTCTTGTTTATGAGATTCAAACACCGCCAAATTCTTTTAAACTTTCCTACTAATGAGCGCGTTATCTTGTATTCTTTGGGGTGCCAAAAGGTCGCGCCACCTCGACATACCTCAGTAATGATTGATTGCCTTTCTGATGCACAAATGCCAAAAACGCGGAGGAACCTGTGAAGTTATCAAATGGTAATACAAACAAACTGAAATGTTTAATGCAATATATAATCCCGAGTGTCCTAACAGTGGCTGGAAAGCTCTTCATTGAGTCCAGCCTTACCTGCACAGTCAGGTAAAACAAATAAAGATAGCTCTATAGTAGAATTCGTGGATGCCGTAAATGAATTCAATTGGCGTTACACTATAATAGTGCACACATGTTTAATGTCGATAAACACATAGCCATGGTTTGCAATGCAATTGTGTGGTCAGCACGCTCCTATATGGCAGCGATACTTGGACAACCTATGTCAAACAGGAGCACTGGCTTAATATCTTCCATCTACCGCGCCTGTAAACTATTTTTGGAATTACATGGAGGAACAGAGTGACATATGCAGAGGTACATTCCTCGAAAGCATGTGCACTCTCCCAAGTATGTACACTTTCCCAAGCATGTGCACTCTCCCAAGCATGTGCACTCTCCCAAGCATGTGCACTTTCCCAAGCATGTGCACTCTCCCAAGCATGTGCACTTTCTCAAGTATGTGCACTCTCCCAAGCATGTGCACTCTCCCCAGCATGTGCACTCTCCCAAGCATGTGCACTCTCCCAAGCATGTGCATTCTCCCAAGCATGTATACTCTCATTAGACCACGAAGACTACGAATGTATGATCATGTTCGCCGCACGGAAGATGGGGGCATTCCCAAAAGACTTCCTCTACGGACAGTTGTCGAGCAAGAGAGCAGTCGGTCGACTACAGTTGAGGTTCAAAGATGTGTGTTAACGTGATATAAAGGCCTTGGACATGAGTCTGACATCCTGGGAAGATAAAGCTGCAGACTGATCCACGTGAGATGTACCTGAAAGGCCGGGGGAGCTTTATGAAGAGAAGCTCTTGCAACACGGTGAAGGGAAGCGACAACGACGCAGTGAGAGAGAAAACACAAAAAAGCTAAGTATATAGTTTTGTTTACCACTGCATGTCGCACCATCATATAGCTAGTCATGACTGAAAGGGGCTACTACGACTTCGACTAATGGCTCAGTGACCGCATCAGGATATCAATTGTTGCCTTCAGTACCGGGATGATAGAGCAGTGGCTCTATAGCGCATTTACTACCCAGTCGATCTAGATTCATTCTCCACTTGATGTGGGATATTTGTGTTTCCATCGCAAAACGGCTTCAAGGTTGATCTAGCGTCAGCAAAGACTGCAGGCGTTATGCTGACTACATTCCCCTAGTGTGGTGTTGAACATGAAAAAAAGATCTAATACCATATTGCCATTATGCCACAGGACATATAATAAAGTGAATCTTTGTCTGTTACCACTGTAGCTTCGATATATTCATTTCTACATAGTTGGTGATAAGCAGCAACGTTGCAAATGCTGCTTGAAAAAAATTAACAGCACAGGAAAAGAGTTTGGTATGACAATAAACACATTGAAGACAATGACTTTTGTAATAGCCAAGCAACATAGACCTTTGAATATAATAATTAATAGTGAACTAATCGAACAAGTTTACATATTTATGGCAAATTATAACAAAAGATGTCCGAAATGAGACATATAGTAAGATAAGGATTGCATAGGCAAAAATTGGCAATAATTTCAGGATAAAGAACTCAGGAAAAGAATAATCGCTACTCAAATATGACCAATTGCACTACCGAAATATGAACTCTAGCAAAGAAGGATGAACAAACTTTGGAAGTGTTTGAAATGTGGTATTACCGAAGAATGTAAAGAGTTAATTCGGCAGAAAGAATATTCAATGACAATGTCCTCACGGAAGTAGGCGCACAAAGAGGAACATTGATAATGATACAACAAAGAAGGCTCAGTTGCCTGTGACATGAAAGTCTTCTTCGGAAGATACTAGAGAGCAAGATTCAAGGGAAAAGAAGGAAGGTTGCCGACCAAGACTCAACTTTTTATCTCAATAATGCAGAGACATTAAAGTACGAACCTATGCTGAAATTAAGAGAGATGCACGCTGATGATGATAATGATGATGATATGCATGTATAAGTAATAATCCGAGTGAAATCCGGGGCAAACAGGATATGATTGCTGCTTCCTTTCTTAGTTGTGGCAATGCTATTGCTTTGAAACTGTAATGCAAGTGACTGGAATCTGATTTTCTTAAAAGCTGGTTAGAGTAGTTCAAATTCATTCTTCAATAAATGGGATGACAGGAAATTGTATTATTATATGCATGAACAGTCATGCGCCACATAGCGGCCGTTCGTACAAGGTCGGATCGCATAAACGTTCGTTTTTCTATAAGGCTATAATAGAATTCAGAAATCCTAATAGGATAACGTGATTTAGCGGACGTAACCGGAAGAGTCCAGGCTTCCTGCAGGTAACAAGTGTGGTGTATGTCATGTCTATTGTATGCAGTACAACGTAATTGCGAGGGCAGGCGTATACTTACACGGTAAATAGATAAACTAAAATACAATGCATATGTCTTGATAGTCATAATAAACGCCGATGTTAGAGGCCTGTGTATGCACTGTCATAAACTTTCGATTATTATATCAAGTGACGACAACCTATTTACAAATAACACGTTTACCGTTTAACAACATATGCTTCCATCTCAGTTATCAGTAGCTTCGAACAACAGGCGTCATTCTTGGAATTTCATCTGGATTGGTTAAGCGGCTCTACTAGCAAAGTTACAATTCTCACTTTAATGAAGATAGTTTTAAAGGTGTGTTTCGTGTGGTAGTAATTTCACTAGGCCTTGGCAATATTGCTTTAATTACCGAATGAACAAATGACTCATCGTTTCATTTTCTCTCTACCGAGATCTAACAAGGTAAAGAGCTTGTGGTCGACTTGTTAAACACCAAGAGCACGCTGAATTAAGATTTATGTATGACCTAGTTTGCTATGTTGTAATCAGAAGTAAAAAAAGAAAAATCCTAGTTTGTACACTAGGTTTGTACACAGTTTGTGTGCTGGCCCAATGAACAATAGGACTTTTTTTAACAGCACTAAAACCCTTCCGTCGGCGACAGCAATAAGAATTAAGATCGCAATTATATTATTATTTTTTAATTGATCTGATAGACCCATCGCTGTTAGTCGTCGGGTTCTCAGACCCCGTAACTTGGCTGCAACCTACCTGTGGTCCACCCCAGCTATGCTGCGGCGACTTCCCGGTGTCGCCTGCGTCGGCTGGTATTCAGCAGCAAATTCAGAACTGGTACGAAACAGGGGAATACTACTCTTTAATTACAATGTCAATATCATAGTACGGATCGGGGGGGTCGTAGTAAATGCTTCATCAAATAAATGTCGCTGCAATCTTTTGAAAATCAGCCTGAACTGATTTTGTTCAAATAACAGACAATTAACATCTCCATCGCCCGCTCACACTGCTGCTCGTCTATCGACATAATCATCCCGATTATTGAGTAGTTTCTGGTTTAAACAAAAGACGGTCGTTCTTTCCTTCTCGGCATGTCGAGAAAGGGTTGTAAATTGAGCTGGCAACTTCAAAATGCAAAAACCATTGGTACTGTAAACTTACAGCAAACAAATAAATTCAAGATTCGTTAATAGCTAGTTAGAATAAACCAAATACAGAGTTGGCCTTTACTGTGTCTTCTGGACTGACACGTAAATAATGATGATGATGATGACAATTATATAAACTGCGTTCAAAAAGAAAACCGAATAGCCAACCATTTGCTTCTTTTTAGCTCAAATATTTAGCACAAGATAAGTGAAAATGATTTTGCTCTTCAATAGGCCCATGAGTTCAAGTTTTTGGGCAGTATTTTCTTTCTGCAGACGGTAGGATCGACAGGGAAGATGAGACTAGGTGTCAGAAAGCTGCTTAAGCACCCGATCATTAGTTTGGCAACAAAGCAACAGCTAATAAATAGTACACTTATGCCGACTCTGTGCTACCAGTGCTAAATATGGCCTCTGTCCAGGGAGAGTGAGAGCAGAATTTCGACTTGTGAAATGAAGTGTCTGACGAAAGTCAGCTGTGTTACCAGGCAAGACAGAATGCGGAACGACGACATTCGAAGTATTATCGGCACTACGTTTTGTGCCGAATACATTTCCAGGCAGAAAATAAGTTGGTTTGGTCACCTCATGGGAATGCACCCTTATCAATTTCCCCTGATGGCTTACAACGCTGGTAGATCTGGCTACATCGCAAGCGTACAGTCGCGCGGCAGTGGGATAGATGACATATAGTGATTGTGCAGCAACACGGACTTGCATTGACCGACACATTTGGATAAGCAACTTAAGCTCCCCACGGCGCTCAACGGCACAAGTGGAAGAAAACTAACATAGAACATGTGTGTTCTTTCACAAGACAAGTCTAACAGGATGATTGGGCCATATGTGTGTTCTTTTACAACTCTAACAGGAGGATTGGGCCATATGTGTGTTCTTTCACAACTCTAACAGGAGGATAGGCCATATGTGTGTTCTTTCACAACTCTGACAGGAGGATTGGGCCATAGGTGTGTTCTTTCACTACTCTAACCGGAGGATTGGACCATAGGTATGTTCTTTCACAACTCTAACAGGAGGATTGGGCCATAGGTGTGTTCTTTCACAACTCTAACAGGAGGATTGGGCCATATGTGTGTTTTTTTCACAACTCTAACAGGAGGATTGGGCCATAGGTGTGTTCTTTCACAAGTCTAACAGGAGGATTGGGCCATATGTGTGTTCTTTCACAACTCTAACAGGAGGATTGGGCCATAGGTGTGTTCTTTCACAAGTCTAACAGGAGGATTGGGCCATATGTGTGTTCTTTCACAACTCTAACAGGAGGATTGGGCCATATGTGTGTTCTCTCACAACTCTAACTGGAGGATTGGGCCATAGGTGTGTTCTTTCACAAGTCTAACAGGAGGATTGGGCCATAGGTGTATTCTTTCACAAGTCTAACAGGAGGATTGGGCCATATGTGTGTTCTTTCACAACTATAACAGGAGGATTGGGCCATAGGTGTGTTCTTTCACAAGTCTAACATGAGGATTAGGCCATAGGTGTGTTCTTTCACAAGTCTAACATGAGGATTGGGCCATAGGTGTGTTCTTTCACAACTCTAACAGTAGTATTGGGCCATAGGTGTGTTCTTTCACAAGTCTAACAGGAGGATTGGGCCATAGGTGTGTTCTTTCACAACTCTAACAGGAGGATTGGGCCACATCCAGTGAAGAAAAACAGAACTACTACAAACCTCAGAGAATGCTATAAAGGTGGACATAAAGGTTATATGTGTGGTGCTTGTAAAACTAATTGTACAACAAATTTATCAGGAAACTACAACTTTAATAGCGGAAGTGTTTGGCACAGGATTTCCGTAAGTAGTGGCTTTATACTTTAGATGGAACGAACATGAGACGTGATGGATTCCGCAGCAATTTGTTTTGTATAACGTGGTTGCTAGCACCATGAACTACTCACTTCCAAATCCTGTTGCAACATGCTTCATCCATCTTCTTTAGCAGTATTTCGATCTTTATCATACAGTTTATCCTTCAAATAAACACACCTGGAGGTCACTACAGTTGAGAGGTATGGAGTTTGCCTCTCAAGAAGCGAATGAACGAAAGAGTAAAACGGTAGATGTTCGAGTCCCATAGGTTTCAAGCTTCCCCTGGTCTCAAGTAAAGTGAGATCAGACACCTAGTCCTACTGAGACGGACGAAAAAATTAGAGGTCCTATTTTCACGCTGTGAACGTAAAACAGTCCATGCAGTCTAAATTGGGAAAGCTCTGGTTGTCAGCTAATGACTGGTAACACATTGTAAAAGTAACAAGAATTCTACGCAATGGTGCCTAGTATGAAGATCAATAAGAGACGACACTTCCAGCATACCCGTGCAACAGACCAATCACTTGTTTGTTTATAAATTCGACTGCAAATACGAGAACTATAAGACTCATCGATAAAAGAGAACCCACTAATAAAAGAATATGATCATAGAAGAGGAAGAGGAAGAAGAAGAAGAAGAAGAAGAAAAAGAAGAAGAGAATAACAAAGTTTCCACCATAAAGCAGACGGTATCTCATCCCAATACAGTTTATAATTTTTTTTTTAATGACATCTATTTTCATTATAAAACAGACGTTCTGTGTCCGTCCTCTATCATCATCATACAGTACGTCTCTCAAATAACCACATCTATTTCCCTAAAAAACCTGACAATCTTTCTCAAGCTTGTGTAGTTTATCCCATAGTTTAGCTGAAACACAATTGTTCTGCATCTAATGTGGGGGCGTTACAAAAACAAATACACATTCCATAATAAGAATTAAGAGTAAAAGGAAGACAAAGCAACAACGAAGCATTTAACTAACTAGCTAATGAAATCCATTTAAAGGAACAAGTACTGTGGAATATGGAGAAAGCTTCAGGCGGGCATACGAATCTACACACCGGTTAGTATGCTACGGAAGCGATGCAATCTAAACTGACGGTCTTGGATTCGATGAACCCAGAAGATACAAAGTGAAAGTTGCAGGATGGAAGCTATAAATTGGTGAACAGAGAGTGCGGGTTATGTACCGCAAAACGAAAGTGAGTCAGCTATGAATGTGTGTGGGCGGGTGTGCTTCTAATTGAATTTTAGACAAAGAAAAGTGGACGATACATAAATTATTTAAAATGATGAGGAACGTGTGCATCAGAGGTAATTGAAACATAAAATAGCATCATCAAGTGGCACGTCAAGTGGAGTTGGCAATCAATTCCTTCAACTTCAATCTTTCATGCCAGAACTTACGACACTGTCCGCGTTACCATACAGTTTCTTTTCATTCCAAAATATTTCTCCATCTTCCTGTGTCTCTCTTGTCCTCGATATTCCATGTTGTCACAAAATTTTCCAACGCCTCATTCCTGAGTACGTGTTTAATGAAGTCATATTTTCATTTTAGCTGACTGTGTTTTTGATAATTGATTTCTTGTAATATTTTGTCATTTGATTTCTTAGCATTCCAAGGTGTTCGTAGCATTATTGTCAGGGAGTGCAGTTTCTGTCTTCGTTTACTCATTTCCATAACATTGGTCGAAGACTAAGGTCTAGATAACAGCAAATAAAATCACGCCTTGCTATAAACTACGACACAATGTAACAAAATATAATTTTCGAGAAGAACAAGCGAGAAGAACGAAGGAGTTTGTTCCGTAGCTCATGTTCTTAAAGCAGTGTTTGCTCCATTAAGAAATACCAACCTGCAAATAAAGAGGTCATGCCACATCCAAATTGTCGTAAACGGTGACAAAATTTGAGTGTGTCAAATTAAGATACGCATGGGCAACGCTAGTGTAGACTCAGGCCTAGTGCATGACTCGGAAACATGGTATGCGACCAAGTGTGTCACATTCAGGATGCTCAAAACTAAGGTAAAAATAAAACGAAACAGCTGTGGCACTGAAGGTCAAAAATCGATAAAATGGTATATACTTATGGCTACGTTACCACGTCGGAACAGAAACAGAACGAAACCCACGTTATGGCCACAAGGAGTTTAACAGGGACAAAGAGCAAACTAAAACAGCTCTTCATATATTATGTACATGTAGTAGTATGTGTTAGTCAGAATAATCATTCGTTTATGTATTTTGATTTATTGTTTGGCCTACTCTTTCCTAAGTGGCATAAAGCCATTCACACATCTCTGCCACTCTCTGGCTAATATGGTTTCCGCTTTGCGTGTTGTATGCCGGATGTTCAGCCCACTGTCTTTGTTTATGTTTGTTACAAATAAGATAACAACAGTCAATTCGGCTGGAGATTTAAGAGAGAAAGCTCAAGTTGCATACACCCTAGGGAAAAAAATGTAACAATATCTATACACATGCCAAATGTTGGAAACAACAAGGGAAGAGATGAGTGGAGATGACAAAGATAACATGAAAAAGAAAGGTGAAAGATGAAACCAAGGTGCATTGCGTTTCGTGTGTCTTCTCTATCTTTCGCCTTCTATCACCCAGGGGTACAAAGGCCATCAATCAACCCTCGCCAAGCAGCTCTGTCCTGTGTAATCTTTTCCACTTCCTTCCAGTTTTTTCCTGTTTTCTTTACATCCGCCTACATATCTCTCCGTGTATTCCTTGGTCTGCCTATGCCTCTCCTTCCCTAGGTTCCATGACTAGGATTGCCTGGTGATACTGACCTGGGGGCTTTCTTAATGTATGACCCATCTATCTCCACTTTCTTCCTAAGATTTCCAGTTATAATTTACCTTGTCCCGCTCTCTGTCACAGTTTGTCGTATGTAACTTTGTCAAACCATTGTATACCAAGTATCTTTCTCAGGAATCTGTAGACAAAACCCTGTAGACAAAACCCTGTAGACAAAACCCTGTAGACAAAACATTCCAAATGCAACTCTTGCTTTTTGTATCCTTGCTTTTATATACTCGTCTGTCCCTCCTTTCTCGTTGATGATACTTCCTAGGTATGTAAAGGCCTCTTTCAGTGGCGTTCTTCTCACCCTGATTAGTTATGTGTTTGGTGCATTGACCCTAATTATTTTTGTCTTTTTCTCATGGATCTTCAAACCGACTTGTTTAGAGGTATAATCCAGTCTATCCAGTTCCCTTTTCATTTGGTTTTGGCTGTGGGGACAGAAGGGCTATATCTAGGTCCTCCAGCTGTTTATGCAAGGGCCATTGGATTCTATTTCTCTCATTTGTTGTTGCTTTCAGGATGAACAGGAAAGGCGACAGTACGCAACCCTGTTGTAACCCTGATTTAATTTTGAATGGCTCTGTGAGTTGTCCTTCGTGTATACATTGCATATTTTCATACGTCTGTCTAATTATGTTTGTGAGCTTTTGAGGAGTTCCATTGTATCTCAGCAGTTTCCAGAGTATATCGCTGTCCAAATTAATGGAAAACTTCCCAATGATTGTTCCACAATTATCCACAATGTGGCTATCTGGTCAATGAATGATCCATTTTGTCTGAAACCCGCCTGCTCATCCTTTATCTAGTTATCCACTGTCTTTTTCAACCTTTCTAGTATTACTCCATTTAACACCTTTCCCAGTACTGATAATAACGTAATTTGTCTATGGTTTTTGCATTCCTGTAAATCTCCCTTTTTAGACAATTTCACCAGGTAGCCCTCTCTCCAATCTTTTAGTAAGCTTTCTTGCTCCCAGATGGCACCTATTAAGTTGTGATGCAGGGGACGGCGTGGTTAAGTGGGGGAAGCAAACCCTTAGATAATGCAGGAGGAAGCAGACCCTTACATAAAATGCATGCTGAAGTCGGATGCACTGGGTCGACAAGCACAAAATAAAAACACAGTGCAACCACCTTAGGGATTAGAAAAATTAGGCGAACGCAAAAAACAAAAAACAAACAAAAAACAGTTGTGGAGCATGTTAGTACATGTTTCAATATCTTCTTTTATGGCTTCCTTTGGTATCCCATCAGGTCCTGCTGCTTTTCCGTTTCTTAGAAACTCTATTGCCCGTGAAATCTCTTCTTTACTTGGATAATCACAGTTGATCGGCAGGTCCTCCTCTGCTGGTGGGTTGTATGGTACTGGGCTGTTCAAAAGCTCTTCAAAGTATTCTACCCATCTTTTCGTATGTTCTTCAAGGCTAGTTATCCTTTCCCCAAGTTTATTTTTGATATGTTGACCTTGTTGTTGATACTTTCCCGATAGTTTCTTGGTAGCCTCATAAAGACCTTTAATATTTCCTATTCCTGCAGCCTCCTCCGCTTCCTCAGCCAGACAATCAATGCAATGTCTTTTGTCCGCCGTGATGCTCTTTTTAACATCCTTGTTGCTCACTACATACTCGTTCTGTGCTGTCATTTTTGTGGCTCTCGTTTTACTATTTAGTAAGGCCATTGTCTTATTTCGTCTCTTCTCGATCTTAGTGATTGTTTCTGCTGTTATCCATTCTTTATGCTGCCGTTTCTTCATTCCTAGCACTTCCTCGCATGCAGTTTTCTATGTACTTTGTATTTCTTTCCATTTATCCTTCATCTAGCTGCTCCCGTGCTTGATATTTATTCCTAAGTGTTATACGGAACTCGTTTTTCTTATCATCTTCTTTCAGGTATTGCACGCAGTACAGTGGCGTGGTGACTTGCATCCTTCTTTTTATCCTTAACTTCAGTTGTACCTTCGCAATCGCTAAAAAGTGGTCTGAAACCACACACCCCCCCCCCCCCCCCCCCCCCCATACCTGTAGACCCTGACATATAATATTGATTGTCTAGATTTGCAGTTTACGCAGATGTGGTCAATCTGATTCTCTGTTATCTGATCTGGGGATACCCATGTTCCTTATGAACGGCTCTGCGTGCAAACATACTTCCTCCTATGGCCAATTTGTTTCCTGCACAAAAAATATGCAAACTGCTCTCCGTTTCCGTTTAGGACTCCTAGTCCATCCCTCCGCATGATCTCCCACGTTGTCATGTCCTATTGTTGCGTTGAAATCTCCCATTAGTATGGTAATGTCACTCTTCCCTGTCTCCTCCACTAGTTGCTATAATCTGTTGTAAGAAACCTCTTTAACTGTGCCTTACTTTTAATTTGTTGGGGCAAATCCCTGAACTATATTTAGTTTAATCTTCTTGTTCTTTGTTCTAAATGTAGCCATCAACAGTCGTGATCCGGCTGCTCTCCACTCTATGAGCGCACTTTGGGCCTCCGCTGAGAGAATTAGGACCACTCCCTCTGTGTGTGGTGAGTGTTTCTCTTCCTCGTGTCCTGAGTATATCACATTCTTCCCTGTTGCCAATAGTATCTTTCCTGACTGAGTCCATCTAGTCTCACTCAGCTGAAAGATACTAATGCCATATCGCTCCCTCTCTTTCGCAATCTGCGCTGCCTTCCCGTCCTCCCACATGGTTCTAACATTCCAGGTGCAGAGTCTGGAAGGCTTCCTTGTCGAAAGAAAGGTAGTCGGCAGTTCAGCTTCCTTTCGGGTTTGGATGAGTAGCGTCATACGCACTTCTGATGGGACCTTTCCCTTCAAGGACGGTTTTTGGTTTGTTTTGGTTATAGTTTTTGTAGCAATAGTTTTTTGACTAGATGGGGTAGCTGGCCCCACGTTCAACGTTCCTCCTGTCTCATCCTGGCTTAGGGTCGGCCATGACGTGTGTAGGTGCTACTAATTGACGGTGGCGAGCTACTTTTTTAACCCAACGTTCCCAGGGGTACTAGAAACAATAAGATAAAGACAGTTGTGACTATGGCATTAGCAGACACAATAGGTACAATACATTGTTATAAAAATAGCAAAAGTGCATGGTGTGATTTAAAGCAAGTTTGGTTCAAAATTATTTTTTCAATTGTTTGTCATAAAACATTTCCATGGAGGATACGGACTGTCTAAGTGTTGCAAAACGTGTGGAGGACAGCGATTGAAAATGTAGCTTTAGTTCAGACACTAAGGCCGCCTTAAAGCAACCAGGACCGAAGTATGGTTACCAGAAGTTACAAATATCATGTCACTCAAGATGTCAGAGTGCAGGTATAAATTTCAATTTTGTTTGTTGTATCCTGCTTTTAATGAATACTCAATTAATATGTCTGCAGTGTAGTTTCAGCAGCAATAGGTTTTACATGATGAGGTTGTTGGTCACGTGTACAACTTTTTCTAGTCTCCTGGCACAACCATCCGGATATGAAACAATGGCATATCTCGGGAAACACTCGGGATTCGAGTTGAGGGACGAGTTGATGCATCAGCTGTCGATAGAGATATTGTAAATCTGATTTGTGAACAAATCTCACTGTCCAGGTTGAGCCTAAACTGCTCGCAACGATCGTTCGATGATAATACATTTACATGTTTGTATGCAACCTGGTCCAAGGGTAGGCTGAAGCCACGCTCCGAGCTCAGTCTGCAACCCGACTAGCTGCGGCGGCCTCGCCCAACCCGGGTTCATCCCAGTCCTGCTTCGTACTCCAGCTTGACTGACCCAGTACTCGGAGCCAATCCTTTTCCTGAATTAACGGATCCAATTTGCCGACTTATCTTTCCTACATTGGTGTGTGGACTATAGCAGATGTCTTCCCCCTTTTTAGCCTCGAAGCACTTTTCTTATCACGTGTCAGAATGCCACCACCACCACCCCCCTTTTCCAAGACTGAAAACGTGCATTCCAAATAATATGCAGATAATATTGACAATCTTTTGTTCTTCCATATTGCTACATATACATTTAGTTGGATTATGTGTAGAATATTTCACATATATACAAATTAATAGCAATAGATTATGTTGATCGCTTTTAATACTTAATTTAAAAGAAGCTGCTTCACACATATTTATTAATTACCTAACCAAACAAACTGAACATTAACTCCTCAATTTTAATCCTACAATTCTGCAGTATTGTAGGGTGCGGGTGGGGGTGGGAGGGAGGGGGGGTGAAAGGGCTGAATTTTCTCACGAGTTGAGGATCCCTGGCTTAGATGTTGACCTGCGGATACGGGTACAACGTGGCACAACATTCTCAAGAGTAGCAGCCATCCTCCAATAGCATTCTCGGCCGAGTGGCTAAAGTAGGCTATATTAAATGGTAAGAAGCCCTTCTCGCATAGGAAGACTCGATATTCCAGTACGATAGAATTCATAAAATAGACAACTCTGACAACAAACAACTGCTGCCTTGAAGGTAGACTATTTGGCAACTAATGCTAGGGAACCGGTCCCACACAGATGCATGCTGGAGATGGATGCATTCGGGTTCCAGGTGCAGATCACAGTGCAATAGACAGCCACGACTATTGATTAATTGATGTAGCTGTCTGAAGGTGAACGAAGAAGAAGAGGAAGAAGAAGAACAATAACAAAAAGAAAAACAGAAATAATAATAATAATAATACGAAGAAGAAGAAGAAGAAGAAGAAGAAGAAAAAGAAGAAGTCATCCCCACGAATGGCTTCAACAAAGTCAAGTTTGTAGCAATCTTTATGAGTCAATGCTTTGCATTGTGTTTAACGCCGTGTTCAAATGCATCAGTCTTCATCATGCACTTGTTTAGGGCTGGTTTCCTAGCCTTTGGCTGTCCAGAGACTACCTGCAAGGTAAAGATGTGATTACCCAACTGCCTCTTTATGTTAGAGGTTAAATAATAAAATAGCACACCAGTACTTTAATCTGCATCCGTATAATCAAGCTTCTACAGTAAAAGCAATATATCCAATGAGTCATGTTTCAACTCATCTTAATACACCCACGCCAATCCCTGCTCGCCCCCCTAGGAAGATGTAATTAGCTCAAACTATCCTCGTCATTTCAGAAAACTTCAATGAGGAGCAGCGACGAGCTATTTCAAGAGCACTCATCTTCAATGACCTAGTAGCTCCATAAACATAACTGTTCTAGCTACTTCAGTGTTCACACAGGATACAGGAAACATTCCAAATCTCGAACGTATACCTCGAATAGTACACACTGTAGGCCCGAGAACAAAGGCCAACAAGAAAGCGATCTAAATTAACTTGGAGGAGTATAGAATCCCAAATATAAATCATAAACCAGAGGTGAGGCACCGCAAGAAACAGCAGCACACGAGACGAAGAACAGATAATCTATTGCCCTGAAAGACACCACGGTGTCATGTTCTAGATTAAGAAGAAAGCTCTAAAGCAATATTTCATATAAATCATAGCCGTTTCAAACCCGTTTCTTTGAGCATTGATATTTAACAAATGCAAGAAAAGCCATCAAATGTTGACACGTCTATATACAATGTTGAAGATTTTGTTGTTTCATGTCAAGTGCATTACTTAAATAATTAGTACCGTAACTAGTTTTCCTGAATATCAAAATATACAATTAAAATTCTTTCATTGCCCTGCAGGAAACCTAGTTGTCCTCATACTGCAGACCTATCCAATTTTTATTAATGAAATGTGAGGCACGTGACCGCAGCGTGTATCCTTACAATATAAGTTGTACGGCAATGTTGGTAGCCCTGAGCAGCGAGTTATCTTTTTTTGGAGTCATTGGTGCGGAAGTTTTGTGCGAACAAGAAAGAAGACAATAATAAAAGCAGAAATGAAAGACACCAGTAGACGGCAAAGACTGCACCTTTAGTCATCCACCTAGGATCATGAAAAGGACAAGCAGACATTTAGGTGTTACTGTTCAAATAACCAGCTACACAATATTCGTCTTGAAGTCTTCTTCTTTATCTACGTGTACCTTTCCCACCCAGTCAGAGTATATGGTCACAACTACAGCTGATCTACTCTACGAAGGATTATCCAAAGCACTTTGCATGCTTTTACAATCCTGGTTTATGTAGCAATTTATTTTAAACGATGAGGTTGCTAGCTCCATGAACAACTATCTTTAGTGGCCTTCCATAACATACATGGAGGTGCAAAGGGCGTATTTTTTCTTCCCCGATTAAAATCTCGAGATACACACGTGAACTTTCAATTCTTAAGTATTCAATAATTAGATTATGTTCTTTCGAAAATACATTTTTGTGAGTCTGTTGCTTTTTTTTTATCTTCAACTCAATGACTCGCGGGATCGTACGAGTAGCGACTCATGCATAATTTACAAGTGGTGCATGACATGTTGACATTACATATATAGAGCACACACAATGGTCATACTGTACTTCTAATATATAAAGTACCATAGCACTATATATAATAAAATGTTAGAACAGTTTACGTGTTCTGGAAAAATCATGAACTGACAGTTATTATTAGCTTGCGCTGTGTGGCGTTTAGTGGCCAATCATAAATTAGTTTTCATTAGCTTGCACAACGAACGGAAAAATTATGTAGATAGTACCTGTAGTTATTGAAATAATTCTTTTCTGCCGTTCGCCATGTTTTTTTAGTACCATGTCTGCACGCGGAGACCAGTTCTCTGAATAAAGGTTGATGTGACGGAGAGGTCTTCAAGGATCCAAAAGGACCGTGACGAACATTCTGTCTCCATGAGCCAGTGCCCGGCTTCCCTTATACCTTATATCTGGGCTTCTTGTTAAGATAAGCGCATTCAATAGCAGAGACTACCGTCCGGGTTGAAGGGTCAGAGCTTTCCTCATACGAGATCTCAACTTTCATCATCATTATTATGTCTGTATCGCTACAACTGGAGAAAGACTGTCCAACTGATGGTATTGTGCAAGCTACTACTAATTCACACATTTTTTAAAAACTTGTCGAGTTAGATGTGTCTTTCTGTGTCTGTATCGCTACAATTGGAGAAAGACTGTCCAACTGATGGTATTGTGCAAGCTACTACTAATTCACACATTTTTTTAAAACTTGCTGAGTTAGATGTGTCCTTCTGTGTTTTAACAACAGCTTTAGAAACAGCACATGATAATTTGGTTTTCAAAGCTTCCCGTACTAAGCTTTTCAAGTAATCAAACAGAACCTGTTCAGCTCTCCGAAGAGCTAAGGTCTGCACCAAATATATGAAAAGTCTCCAAACATTAACCTGTCTATATCTGTTGAAGCTCATGTCGCTTAACTATAATGGAGGGTGGATTAGCAAGCATATGTTTAGCTCTACTTAGCTGCCTATTACGACATGCCTGGCAGGTTACAGTGCTGCTATTCGTTGTTCTTTTGTCGAACCCGGGAAACACTCGGACGAATCTCTTCAGTCGTGGCGAATTTTCTCTGGTAGCAAACTTGCAGTGGCTCTACTTAACTTCTGAGGCGGACTGAAACTGGTAGATCTAGCTTCCCCCTCCCCCACCCTCGCTCGCTGTAGTGCTATGCAATACTTCTGAGCAGGATCACCACTATGTGATGACGTTGACAAGCTCCACCACGTTGGCTATGATGCTGTGCACAGCTTGTTTCCACGTGCACGACGAGTACATGAGATTGGGGGGGGGGGGTGTCCTTGGTCGGTATGTTGCACCTGATCCTGACGTTTACCTCAGAGTTCCTACAATATCCCATATAAACTAGAGGTTAAATGAGAAATCGACTTAAACAACTCACGTAGTATGGAGTCATAGTCCTGTACATCCCTTCCAAAAAATTACAAATTTTATCTCACGATTTATTTCTCTTGTCCTGGAAACTCTTCCATCTCTCGTCCGATCTGATGTATGCTACCTGGTCGAGTGTGTAAGGGACTCGTTTGTCGTAATTGCCCCAAGTACCACAGGTAGATAACCGAAAGTTCCTTAGAGCCAGAGAATATGAGACGAAAGAAACTAGACTAAGAAGAATTCCTTATCTGTTTGATAGGTAAGATAGTCCGTCTGGCTTATAACTACCATCTTAGAAATTCAGACACATATGCCCAATCGTCAACAAGGCAGTTTCCGGAGACCGAGCCAGGGAACAAGGGCAAATAAAAACGGATAAGAACAGAGATGTTATGAATTATCTCGTGATCACGTGTCTTCCTTCGGTAGATGGTTACCGCGGTTCTTCTTACATTCAGAGAATGCTGACCGGGATTTTAACATTTTTTTTTAAATATGGGGGGGGGGGGGGGAAGAGACTGGGGGTGGGGGTGGCAGTTGGTCCTTCTGGTTGTAGTCCAATGCGAGGCTTTTCTGTAAGCTAACCACGCTGGGCATTACAGTGCCGATCCTGATCTCGTTGTCCAGACTGCTGTGATACAGCCTGTTTCCATGATCACAAACGAGGACATCGGGTGAGGGCCTTGATCAGTACGTTTCACATTATACTGGCTACTCCTCACTCACTGGAACTAACATTAAATGGACTGGCTTATGTAGGTTAAGAAAATACATAGAATGATTATAAACCAATGTCCCAAACCAAGTAAATGGATTACAGCTGAATTGGCAATAAAAATATCGATAATAACAAAAACAAGTATAAGTCATTCAGTGTGGGCATAAGCATAAAATAATTTGTTAAAATTAAATTACGGACAAAATGTTCCTGTCAAAGGCAAGAGAAAACGTAAATGAAATAAATAACTAATCTAAACACGAATATGGAAATGAAATATATCTGCCACACTGCTGTCAAAACAATAAGGACCAGCGTGGCAGGTAAGCTACCGTTCACCTATCATAAAACTCACCTTTCTGGCCCAAGCAATACAAGGGCACATTTGAAAATCACAACCCTTTCTGAAGTATGGCCTTAGTCCATATACGAATCTAACTGCACTTTAGTCACTTCTCTTTTAGCCTGTGGTGTAGAGTACTTATTTTCGTTTTTACTTGTAGCTTATAGTTTCTACAGGATTGGGTGGCTGGTGCCATGCAAAACCCTCCTCAGTATGACTTAATTTAGTTGTTCCTCTTCTACCACAGAGTGCAGGTATTTTTTCAACAATTGTATGATCCAACGATAGTGCTACAGTGGAAACCATCACACTGTGTAATACTAGACAAATTGAAAGCATATAACATAGCTAAAGAGAGAACAACACCAGAATAACACGAACAGACAATCACTTTCCAGGTATAGAAGACCAGTATCCCAGCAATGAGGATAGTCAACCAAACGAGAGACAACTATCACAACCTTAATCAAGCGGAGTAGCTGACCTGGTATCGCATGAGGACAAAACAAACGAGCTTCGTCTACCCGGGTTTAGAGTCAGAGTTTACCTTCTCTTAGATTGGTTGCGAACCAAGGCGAATGAGCCCAATCTGCCCACTCAATTATACCGCCAGGTACTCGGCAGCCCCCACACAACAGGCTCTGTAAGAAGCAGGTGGACCCTCATGAAAATGCTGCTGGGACACAATGCTGTAGGAGAGGCCATTATCATGGAGAACTCCTGTCTGGCAAGCCAGCACAGTCCTCGCTACCCCCACAGTAAGCTTATTTCATAGAACTGGACTTAACGTGTAGACATAATTTTGAAAAACATGGTGAACGAGAAGAAGTTGAAAAAGAAGAAGATGATGATGATGTATAAAATAATAATAATGAGAAAATATTTCATATAGAGTTGGGTAGCCGCTTCGTAGACACTAACGGCAAGCTAACTGGTTATAGCTTTATTATTCTCCGCTCCGTTTTCTAACACCTGGCCTATAATTTGTTTTTAAACATGATGTCTTTGAGACCTTCCTCTTAAGTCGCATTTAGGCAATAAGTGAAATATGGGGCGGCAGCTGCAGTTGTATCAGATTTTTTCTAGTGGCGGTTTCTATAGCAATCGCTTTACATGCTAGCCTTTGCTCAATCCCTTTAGTCACCTTTCACGACACGCTTGGAAGACTACAGCGCCATCTATTCTATTCAACTGAGCTCATCTTCAGCTTAATTCTCATTACAACTCATGCCAGATATCGCTAAGCTCCCATTACACTTTTAAATATTATTACGGTTGACACGGTTCTCGTTGACAAGAATAGCCATGCAAGCGTGCGTTACTCTGCCGTAAGATACAACTTGGCTTTCAAAGACTGTACGCAGAATACAAATACTTTCATAAATCGTTGCATCTAGCAAAGATAATCGACATCTGGTGTCTTACGTTTGTTGGACAAGATGCCATTGTGAAGTTTCAGCCATCCAACAAGGCTCCGCTCGTTACTTGGGCCCAGGATGTTTACACAAAGCCACATGTAGTGTTGGGACTACGCTTCAACAAATGGAACAACAGAGGATGTTAAGTTCTTGTTATTGAGTGCCCACGATAAAGATGTTTACTCTTTTGTGAGGGGAGGAAGATTAACGTCTGATCAGACAAAACATACTGGTCAGAAATGTTAGTCAGGGTCAGGCAAAACATACTGGTCAGAAATGTTAGTCAAGGTCAGACAAAACATACTGGTCAGAAATGTTAGTCAGGGTCAGGCAAAACATACTGATCAGAAATGTTAGTCAGGGTCAGACAAAACATACTGGTCAGAAATGTTAGTCAGGGTCAGGCAAAACATACTGGTCAGAAATATTAGTCAGGTTATAGGTCCAATGCAGCATTTGGTGCAGGTTATAGGTCCAACACAGCATTTGATGCAGGTTATAGGTCCAACACATCATTTGGTGCAGGTTATAGGTCCAATACAGCATTTGGTGCAGTTTTATGGCCCAACACAGCATTTATTGCAGGTTATAAGTCCAACACAGCATTTGGTGCACACTATAGATCCAACACAGCATTTGGTGCACACTATAGATCCAACACATCATTTGGTGCAGGTTATAGGTCCAATACAGCATTTGGTGCAGTTTTATGGCCCAACACAGCATTTGGTGCAGGTTATAGGTCCAACACAGCATTTGGTGCACACTATAGATCCAACACAGCATTTGGTGCACACTATAGGTCCAACACAGCATTTGGTGCACACTATAGGTCCAACACAGCATTGGTGCACATTATATGTCCATTACATCATTGGGTACCTATTATAGACCTAACACATCATTTGGTTTACCCAAACTTGCTTTTAGAGAATATTGAATCCAATTATTTGTAGTGTGGTTGATGAAGAGAAGGAATGAAGTAGAAATATGGATATATGTACAAGAATTGGACGCATCTAGTGGAAACAACATTTTACATCAAGTATGTCTATCATATATACATATAATCTTGCATTAAACGTGGTATTCAGGGTACACAATAATGGAAAAACAAATGAAGCTGACGCATAAGGGGGGGGGGGGGGGGGGGGGGGGGTAAGCACACCAAAAACAATTCTTTAAATGAAAGATTAAGTTGCATCGCCATAAGCTATACAAATGACTTTTACATGAAATGAGAATAAAGAAAGTATGCATGTTTCAATGTAACCATATATGTTAGAGCAGCCATTTTCAAAATATTTATCATAACACCTTAAAATGTTAGTTGTCTATCGCAAGCGATGATGGCAACACTATCAGACGGTGTTGTCTTGATGATGTAACTTGCCCTGTATTTGTATTATAGTGTGGATTTGTATTGCGCGGGTTATCAACCTCACTCTCTGGTCCCGAGGTACTTTTATCCAGTGGCAAGACATAAGTCAAGACGACTGGAGATAATTCAGGATGCAGCCACTGTAGTCCCTTCAGGGATCGCTTGAAACCTGCGGGGCTCGAACCCAAGTCGTTTTCGTTCATTGCTTTGTGAAGCGAGTACCTTACCTCTCGACCCAAACACCACCCCCCCACCCCACCCCCCACCCCATGAAATAATTATCAAATCTCAGGCAGTGTTGCAAATGTTATCCAACATCGGAAGTGGTTGGTAAAATCATAGTGATCGTAACGGGATCGCAAACTTAGACAAATTATGGTGTTCAAGCTTCAGAATCCGGGTGTGAATCTTGGTAGTAGTAGTATCCTTATCGAACGGTTTCTGCGAGCTGTTTAGGCACAGCTTCAACTGCGGTATGTTTTAAAAAAGCAGACGATCAACATCTGCGCCATCTGCTCTGCGCATCTCAACGGACGTCCCTAGGCACCCGAGTGGTTCCCAGGCCAGTCTCCTTCCCAACAAGTATAAATAGGAGACGAGACGGTTGTACATGGGACTGGCTACCTTACCACGTAAAATCCGTTGCTTCTGAAACTGTGCTGCAAACAAATTGATTGAGGATTACCGGAAGGCTGGTTAGAGTAAACGAAATGCAGTGTTTTTGTGTGACAAAGTAAATAACAACAACGATGTCGTGGAGTAGGAAGTGGGGTAGAAAACCCCAACTTGAACAATAGTGATATCTACAGATCTATCTGGTCCCCTTCGCTTTGAACATTGGGCTGTAACGGATGATCAACAGAACAGTTGGGTGTTAATAATCCTACAATTATCTCATAATAATTGTATATCATTGTTTAAACCAAGCTATGAGAGTTGTAACAGGAGGCATGAAGTCAACGCCAATTGTAGAACTTGAAAAGATTACAAAACTGCAACCCATGACCGACAGAAGAGACTGCAGAGCCCAGCTGCAATCAGAGAAACTCAGAAGACTGACTGACCATCCAATGCACCAGAGACTAAACAATTTCGGAAATGGGAAACTAAAGCGGAGAAACTTTGCAGAAATAGCCAAAGCAAAGATGCACGAAGAGCCCATGAACGCACTAACAACACCAAAGCCCATCCCTACTGTACGAAAACCTATCTGGAGGCAGCATATATTTCCAGAGGTGGTAGAAAATATACCAGGTATTGGAAACAAAAACTGCCAGACTGAAAAAGAAAGAAGAGATACTACCCTGAGCTACATATCGGAAAACTACCCAAGCATGGACTGGACCCATGCATACACCGACGGCTCTGTAACAAACACTACACAGAACGGAGGGGCAGGAGCATTTCTGAACCTACCAAATGGCATTCGCTACTGGAAAATACACAAGCAATTTCAGAGCGTAGGCAGAAGCACTGAGGGCGGCAGTGGAAGAAATGGTGACAGGTAAAAGGAATGAAAGCCATATAGTCCTGCTTACAGATGCCTTGGCCGTAGTCACAGCACTGAAAAGCCAGAAAAATACTGAGCTTAATGATTTAAGAGCAGTACTCTGTCAACTATGCCAGCAGTCCGCACCGAAAAGGGTAGTGGTACAGTGGGTTCCATCCCACTGCAACATCAAAGGCAACGAGGAGGCAGACAGACTGGCAAAAGAAGGTGCAAGACTACCACAACCGGATACTAGTATTATATACGAAGAGTCAAAACGGCTTATTAGAGCTAGATACATGACCAAATGGGAAACCGAACATACTGGCTACACCAAAAACGATGCCTATTACCAGTTGAACAGAAGAGAGCAGGTCGTGGTCTTCAGACTTCGCACTGGCCACAATAGACTTAGGTACCACCTATTCAACAAATTGAAGATAGGTGGCACTGACGAATGCCCGTGTGGTACCGGGAAAATGACCGCTGAACATTTGCTGCAAAACTGCCCGACATACGAGGATCAGAGAGAGCAGCTGTGGCCATCACCAGTGGCAACACTAGACAAGCTCTATGTCAGTGTCGACAACCTCAGGATGACGGCTGCTTTTTTCGAAAAAATTAAGGTTGATGTCTAACTGCGTACGATGAAGAAGAAGAAGAAGTATATCATTGTTTGGATATTTAACAAAAAATGATGTACACCATAGAAATATATTGACAATGTTAACTAGTAGGGATGAATAGAGGCCTATAACTATTCACCAGAATACAAATAGAGACCTTTAACTGTTCGATCGAATATGAAAAGGTCCTAACTATTCGACCAAATACGAATAGAGGTCTTCAATTATTTGACCGAAAATGAATAGAGGTCTTTAACTGTTCGACTGAATACTAATAAGTGCCTTTAACTATTCGGCCGGATATGTATAGAGGCCATTGACTATTCGGTCGGTTATGGATTGAGGCCCTTAACTATTCGGTCTGATACGAATAGGATTAAGCAGTGGGCGTTTGACATAACAAGTTGAGTTCAATACGTCTATGGACATTTCTTATAATTAGTAATCAACAAAAACATAGGATTAGTCAAAGTGTTGCATCGTTTAGACTATATGGAAAAAATCTGAAAACTATCGTATTTCTTAAATTTGAACAGGCAAGATAAAATATAAGTCGTGGTTTAAACCAATACTTGCACTTGGAACACTTGGATTCCTTGCATTTAAACAGGCATGTTTATGTCTGTTGCCAGGTAGCCGAAGGCTATCCGTAGTAGGTATTTGTTAAACTTCCTTCGGCTTACTATACTTGGGGGAAGGTATACATAATTACAATAGTCACAATAAAGTATATGTCATGATTATAACCAATACAACTATCACAATGCGAGTACTAACACAGATGATGATAGTGACACTTTGGTTTGTATCGGCTGGCAGCCTATCCTATGCCGTCATCGGATTTAAGTATTAACCACTCTGAAGCATGCCTTTGAAACATGGACAGTGTATAGCAGATAATCGTTATCGGTTTAGCTATCTGCGTTGGCTGCTCATGATCATGTGCCAGGTCAAAGTGTCTAACTCTGACGTTCTTAGCCATCTAACCTTTAAAGCATCCATAACATTATGTACAAAGCTAAGATAAGATAGACGGAATATGTTGTTCGCATGCCAGATGAGCGCATCCACAAGAAGCTGTTTTATGGTGAACTCATTAGGGTTGTGGGAGGAGAGGGTGACAGGCAGAAAGAAACACCACAGAAACATTGAAAGCGTCGCC
Source organism: Ariolimax columbianus (assembly GCA_036924085.1). NCBI lineage: Eukaryota > Metazoa > Mollusca > Gastropoda > Stylommatophora > Arionidae > Ariolimax > Ariolimax columbianus. The sequence continues at coordinate 90,296,073 of JAVGWX010000005.1, forward strand.
GAAAAGCTTCAGTATCGATGTAATCTCCTGTGAGTTTCTTGCACAAAACCGTTCCACCAAGCTGGCTAGCATCACCGAAGAGGTTCAGATCGTAGAGCGAAAATCCATCGCGGAGGCTCAAAGAAAGCGTGATACCCGAAAGAACAGAACGCACGACGATTTCCCAGCCGACTCCTCATATGAGTGCTCGGATGTGGCAGCGTCTGCCGTTCCAGGAGTGGTCTTTATAGTCATAAGAGAACCCGTCTCGCAGCTCAAAGCTGATATTGGCATTATGCATTCTAGCAATGAGCAACTATTATTATTACTAGTCTGCTGATGCACCCCGCGTCACGATAAAGAACTTATCGCTAGGATATCAGATCATTATGGAATTTAAACTGAAAGATCCAACTTTTTTGGATCTCAAATTATCACGCCGTTCTTTGATCTATTCGCATTCAATTGCAGGGTATTATTCAACCGAATCCGAATGGTTCACCGAATGAACTACGTGCTACCGAACCGAATATTTTGTGCATTCCTATTGAATAGCAAATATACAACATATTAGGTCGGAACAGCATTATTGGAAAATGTAGCGTTTCATTTGCGCACTGACTTACACGGCTACTCGGTCACTGGTGACAACTGCCGACTAAGTTTCAGAAAGACAGAAAACCTGTATTTAATTGAAGCAAGCCCGATTGCTCGTATAACCGATAGGGGCACAGGTTTATGTGTTAGAGAGTGTGAGAAATGGAGCATTGATCTCCGAGTGGTGTATGTAGGTTTGGGTAATTATCTTCTATTCAGAATGAAACATTTTTCACGGTCTGGCGATATTCTATAGTGATGACTGTAAAGGTATCGTTAGCAGGCATTCAGTGCTATAAATATACTAGCAATGAAAAGCCTAGTCAGAGTTTAATATGTCATTCAGCTTCAGCCCGAACTCAGAAACTAGTGTAGAAGATGGATATATAGACACACATAAATATTAGGTAGATATATAGATAGATAGATAGATAGATAGATAGATAGATAGATAGATAGATAGAGAGAGAGAGAAAGATAGAGAGAGAGAGAGACAGAGAGAGAGAGAGAGAGAGAAAGATTAATGTGCCTTGTTCATTTCTAATTTCTTGAATGAATGATTGATTCACCTTTTCCCTCCAAGCGAAGCGTAGTCCCCTCCTACACCTGGCTCCCATACATAGTGTATGCATCTGAGCATAGCAGTTTCTTATCAATGGGTTTTACATATTGAGGTTGCTGGACCAATGCACAACCCAATTTGGCCGTCTTTTACGATGTTCTTGAAAGGTTCAAAATCTGTCTAGTTCTTTTCACGGCAAGAAAGTCGTCTCCTGAAGACGGTATTTAGGCCGGTATGTTGTAGTTGTGGTTTTTCATTTTCAATGCTAAGGATTTGCCTATTCTGGCAAGTTATGTCATATTCAATCAGCCTATTTCACAAATGAATACCTATGCCGAATTGCGGCATTGTGAGTGGGTGATCAAATAAATATTAAACAAAAACTATTGAAGAGGACAGCGTATATTCCGGCGGATCAAGAGGCATCGCAAAGATGATGGAGCTGGATCATTTACACTTTGAAGAATCCAGCTGATACTAGACAACCTTTAGGTAAAAGGTGCAGAGGAATACCAAGAACACGTGTGGACAAAAAGAGCTAATAAGAAATGTAAAAGGTTTAAGGAAGACATGGCCTGAATTAGATCTATTGGTCCAGGGCAGGAAGACTTGACATGTTTCTTTAGGACCAGTGCTCTACTGGGTGAATAAAAGGCTTTGATCAATTGATCTACTGATTGGTTGATTGATTGATGCTGTATATTTAGTTATATCAGGAAATGTTTACTGTCTTCTTGGTGTGAATAGTTTTACTGGATAAGGTCCAAAATATAAACAAAAGTTTTAAAACAAAAACAAAAAAATTTTTAAAAAGCCATTCTTCTGACAAAATAAGCTGCCATATTTCCTACCCATTAGAATGACGTTTGCGCCAGTAAAGTAGTCCCATAGCAGCTGCTCATGTGGCGGATGAATTGTTATAAACTTCTTTGTACTAGGCATCAGCTTTTTGCAGATGAGGTGCTCAGTTGCCGTCCTAGTTGTGTTCCTTTCTAAGCGAAAAGCAAACGCTCTACATTTCGTTACGCAGACCCTTGTTATTTTCTGTGACAATCCATTTCTTCCTCATCTTCTTCTTCGTACGCTATCAGACGTCGACTTGAATTTTTTCGAAAAAAGCAGCGGTCATCCTGAGGCTGTCGACACTGCCATAGAGCTTGTCTAGTGTTGCCACTGGTGATGGCCACATGTGCTTTCTCTTGTCCTCGTATTTCGGGCAGTTTTGCAGCAGATGTTCAGCGGTCATTTTTTCGGTACCACAACTGCATTCGTCAGTGCCACATATCTTCAGTTTATTGAATACGTGGTACCTCAGTCTGTTGTGGCCTGTGCGGAGTCTGAAGACCACGACTTGCTCTCTTCTGTTCAATTTGTAATAGGCATCATTTTTGGTGTAGCCAGTATGCTCTGTTTCCCATTTGGCCATGTATCTGGCTCTATTAAGCCTTTTGGACTCCTCGTAGGTCACACTAGAATCTGGTTGTGGTAGTCTTGCACCTTCTTTTGCCAGTCTGTCTGCCTCTTCGTTGCCTTGGATGTTACAATGGGATGGAACCCACTGTACCACTACTCTTTTTGGTGCGGTCTGCTGGCGTAGTTGACAGAGTACTGCTCTTAAATCATTAGACAACCCATTTAAAATTGTGAGAATGCAAGTCCAATGCTCATGAATCTTTATGTCGTTTTACAATTCGTATAACAAAGGCCGGATTAATTGCACCTGGTGCCCAAAGCAGTCAATCGATGTCCTTACTGCCCAAACACAGCACAGTTGACAGGCACAATCTACTGTATAAAAACAGTACAGTTGACAGGCACAATCTACTGTACAAACACAGTACAGTTGACAGGCACAATCTACTGTATAAACACAGTACAGTTGACAGGCACAATCTACTGTACAAACACAGTACACTTGACAGGCACAATCTACTGTAAAAACACAGTACAGTTGACAGGCACAATCTACTGTACAAACACAGTACAGTTGACAGGCACAATCTACTGTACAAACACAGTACACTTGACAGGCACAATCTACTGTACAAACACAGTACACTTGACAGGCACAATCTACTGTACAAACACAGTACAGTTGACAGGCACAATCTACTGTACAAACACAGTACACTTGACAGGCACAATCTACTGTACAAACACAGTACACTTGACAGGCACAATCTACTGAACAAACACAGTACAGTTGACAGGCACAATCTACTGTACAAACACAGTACACTTGACGGGGACAAAATGCTACTCAATTATAGCATAGTGCCGATGATATGAACAGAACCAAGGAGCTACTACAAAAAAACCAGTGCAGTTGGTAGCGATTACACCAACAATCTCAAGACCAAGTTATTTAAACGTGCCAATCAGATGTCTGGACTCTAGAAACTTGCAGTTACATAGTTAAATCAGAATATTATTCCCTATTTGTATAGTCTGTTAAATAAACACGGACAGAGAGACAGTACAGAGACACGTGCATACCAATTCGTAGATAATGGTTTGAATTATTTACTTTCATCCTTCTGACATATAGTGACGGTTGGTAGATTAGAATGGACAAATTATGACCCATGTAACTTTCTAAGCAACTAAACAAAAGCGATACATGAATGGTGAATTATTTCTAATGAAATCGCCACTGCAAGAGCTCGGACACAGGCTTCCGCTTAGTTGGATGGCTGTAGCGATGGTCTTACGTTTCTCGTGGAACGAAAATAGAAAGAAGATTTAGTAGTTATTATTATGGTTTTCAAGTAGTGCTGCGCGTTATCCTGATGAGAACGAGGTGATATCAGGTGTAGGATCATTAATCCAAAAAAGAATATTTCTAGAAGAATTAGCAGATGCATTTATCGTGTGAGACTTCTAACACTTTTTAAGGAAAGACCCGAGTGGCTCCATAAGGCATGAGTGGATGGCAACTAGAGAAGACTCAGGCCTCCAGAGGCTGTTGTGAATCTAATAGCATATTCAAGATGGGGTTCAGAGCAGCGAAAGAGCTGACATCATGGGTTCACGAGCATACATAATAGGCACACAAGATATGGATGTGAGTGTCAATTTTAAGTCTTCCAATTACCGCTTGTTGGATGATGACAACGCAATATATCTTAATCTTGATGACCCGTTCCTCAGCGTAGCTGCGTGTCCCAACTTCGTTTCCACCGGACCCTATCTTGGGCCACAGAAGTCCAGTGCGTGATAAGTTCTCCTCTAGAGGCATCTTAGATGTTGCAGCGTACAGCAAGGGAGACTGACCAACACATTGGAGGTCTTCCCCGCGGTCTTTTCTGACCTCGGTGGTACCAGACTGCTTTGAAATTTAATAAACGATTTTCGAACGAAGTAGGGTGCATGAGGAGACGAAGCAGGAGTGTGTACAGCCAATGAGCTACATGAACTATCAGTTTCCACACCCTTCGCCATTTGCTGAGAGACATTTATCTGTCAACCTTTTCATGTTATCATTTCACTTGTTGTTGACCTATGGCATGTTTGCTCTCCACCTTTCTAGTACTGTTTCAGCAAGGTGTTATATCTTTTGATATGACCAACATTTTCTATTACTATTAAATTTGTAGAATATTATACAAATAATCCAAGTGAATGTACTTGTAATAATATTGAAAAAATTAAAGGTTTTCAATATTATATGCATTTTATTTGGAATACACATATTGGATCAACAATCTTGGAAATGGGGGAAGAACATTCTGTCATGTAGTGAAAAGTGTGCGTGACGCTAAACAGATTGAAAACCCCTACTTTAAACCAGGTTACCTGCAATGGTGAATAGCAAGAATTAGACCAAAACAGTTGGAATCGAACCCCCGAACCATAGGTTATCAGCAATGGTGAACAGTATGCTAGAAGGCTTATACCAAAACAGTTGGAATCGAACCCCTGAACCATAGGTTATCAGCAATGGTGAACAGCATGCTAGAAGGATTAGACCAAAACAGTTGGAATCGAACCCCTGAACCATAGGTTATCAGCAATGGTGAACAGCATGCTAGAAGGATTAGACCAAAACAGTTGGAATCGAACCTCTAAATCATAGGTTATCAACAATGATGAACAGCATGCTAGAAGGATTAGACCAAAACAGTTAGAATCGAAACAGCATATAGATGTCGCCTAACTGGCTGCTCGTCTAGTTAGCTATAGTGTTTGAGTTTATAAAGACGGACTCGTGCATCGGTCAAGTCACCATCCAAGAAACTGGTTGCATACTTCTCAGGAGAAATTTCTAAACCAGTAAAAAGACGTTAAGTTAAGAATCTTTATCTTAAAACATACGTATCCTGCAATTATAAATAGCAAGGTATAAACAAAAACAGTTGGAAAATAAAACATAAATGTTCCCTGGAACACACGTTTGCTGGACATCGATCAACAACTGTGAGATGAGATGTATTTTTTCAAACACGATCCCTTGCGGAACCACATGAGACCTGTCCAAAAACACCCGTTGAGTATCTCTACTATGAATGGCATTTATACCACCAGGCTGAGAATCACTGAGCTGCCGTTGAGCCAGGTTGTAGATTCTTGGGTGTGCTGCTAGGCTGAACGTTTCAGGTATAATGCCTAGTTCTTGTTGGCACACGTGCAAGTTCTTGCATATTTTGAGACCTACCGACGTGGTAAGACGGGAGGTAGGGTAGTCGAAGAAAAACACGAGGAACGATTGTGTGAATTTGCTGTGTAATTGGTACCTGGAGAAAATGGATACGTTAACTGGTCGAGTGAAACGCAAAACAACGTCTTCTTTTTGTCCCCTTGAAAACAAGTTATTAACTGTTGCATTCCCGAATCAGGTGCCTGAATGGTAGAGTTGTAAAGCTCTCTCTCATCACAGCACAGGTACCAGATTCGATTCCCGTTATCGACAAGATCGTTTCGTGTAAGCTGTAAACGGGCACCTTTCTTACCTTAAGTGAAGGAAATAAAAAATCAAAGGAAAAAAGCACTTTACTTATAAAAACAGAGGACTTGTACAATGAACTATCTAACATTTTATCCTCGCCAGCTGTGTCGGCCAAATAACTACCTTTATGTGTATTCTGGGGTTCCGTGGCGAAGTAGTTAAGCCGTCGGCCTCGTGATCAGGTGGTGTGGGTTCGAATCCGGACTCTGCCGTCTTTTTCACGGGTGCTTGATGCGGAGTCCTCTGCATTTCGTAGTCGCCCCCTAGTCGGCTTGTTCTTAACTTGCCACTGGGGTCGGGCGGCACGAGACGAGGGAGTGAAGATAAAAAGTAGCGCAGTTAATCCTTACTAACCAAAAATAGCGCTCGCAAAATAAATTATGCCATCATCGTCTACGATGGACGGCGGCCTTTGTCTTTGTACATTGTTTTCAATATTAAACATGTTTGTGAACTTCACTTCACGTAGTCACTCCTCTTCTAATTCGATAGGGGCATAGAGGTCTTTTATGCCTGCAATTAAATGTGCAGACGAACAGATGGTTGGCTATTATGGATTTGCATGATGGAGGGGTCGTCTCCTTATTGACCCTTGCTCAGGCCACTTTTAGTTACAAATTTCCTTAACTTTAAAATGTTTGCCCCGGCAGCGGCTAAAGATCTGCTCTTTTCGATTTTCAGCTGCTAAATATTCAGCGTGATTTTGACGTGTGAGTTGGGTGTGCATAGCCAAGAGTTGCAGACTCTTCTACTGTAAATGGATTAGATCGCACTGTCAATCGCATAATGTAGCAGGCTCTAAATACTCTATATTATAGGAAGTAGACTTACGTGACCAGACAAATGGACCTTTGTACGGAACCAAGATATAGCTAACAAACACTTGTAGATACCACCGCATTAGGCCAGAGGGCAGGAGCTTATAGGTCGCTGGATCAAATACCAACCAACCAAAGGAATTATATCGCACTGTCAGTTGCATAGTACGGCACGCTCTGTCATCTACTTTATAGGCATTAGATCGTACTGTCAGTCGCATAGTGCAGCACGCTCCAAGTCATCTAGTTTAGACCCGTCTTTGGCTTGAGCTTCCGGGAAACTACTAAGCAGAGCGCAATAAAAGAGAGCGAATTGAGAATTAGAGCAGTGAAAGAGATAGAAAGAACAAGTGGGTGAATGGGAGTGCAGGGAGTATCTGTGTGTGTGAGTGAGTGATTGGAAGAATGAGAGAATGAGCTCGTGATCTATAATTCTGGATTTCAATCAGCAATATCAAGTGGCTGATTCCAGGTAGCCAAATGTTGAAACCCATATCGCTCTTTCACTTTGGAGTTCAATGTTGACCAATGGCTTTACTCGTGCCATGTCTTCGTCTCATTTGGGAGACCGCGAAAAGTAGTTTTAGACCACAATGTAAGCTACTACAGTAAGAATACAATAATGATTACTACTTTGTTCTGGTGCGTCCAAAAAAGGTAAATAGAGGCAAAGGTAATCACATAGCAGAAACTTATGTCTCGAATGAAGTGCTAGAAACTAGCTGGTATGAGCCTCTGTCAACATATTCTCAGCAGTTTCTTTTACTGTCTATTGAATTCTCCAAATGTTTGTGTTAAAGGTAAAGGTCAGTCCCATGGCCACAATTGCTGTCGGGGGTGAAGATAACTCTTAAGCTGCAGCCTGTATGAGGTGGGGTGGCCAGTTCCCGTCATTGTTGTTTTTACTTTCCCCAACTCACACCCATTTACAGCTGGGTCGACAGGCACGAACTACGGCCCGGTGTAATCCCAGTCTAGCAAGCCAGCTCACTGTCGACTAGGCTACACGCTCCACAAAATGTTTATGTAAAGCCACATCTATATGGGTTCCTATGACTGTCATATTTATATGATGGTTGTCCATAATTCGTTTCCATAAGACAGGACTGGTTCTATATAAATAGAGGAAAAGGTAATCCCATAGCAGAAACTTATGTCTCGAATGAAGTGCTAGAAACTGCATAGTCTAAGGACAAAACTTGTTAATAAGATGGTGTGGGTCCCTTCCTCGCTGCCTTACCTCTCCTTTCTGGCTGCCTTTCCTTCTTTAACTGTGAGACTAGAGCGTACTGGTAACGGGTAATAGACCCCGCACGATCGCCGTGAGAAACTAGTTCTCTAGTTTTACGCCAATCAGATGGGGAGGGAGACTAACGTCTGGTCAGTCAAAATATACTGATCCGACATACTGGCCGATACCCTCACCTAGGCTTCCTAGTAGCCCTCCCTGGAAACGTTCCATTTTCACGGCAGCTTGGCTAGCAAGGTGAAGCATCGGCGTGATCCCCGTAATAGTGAGTGACATTAAGATGAAGGCAAGCAAATCAAGACCGCCTGGAGGACCGCGGTCCACCTTCATCAGCACGCTAGGCATGCGAGGAAAGCTTCAGAAATCGGTTACTTACCGTCCTTTTACATGTCTCACAAAAGAGTAGACCTACTCATTGTGGGCATTCGAAACAACAACAACGCTAATCAGACGCTCTATATACCGCCTTACAATTCACTTACCCACTACTCAAAGATCTTATTAATGTGGTTTCTAATTTCGTTCTTTATTTCCGAATTAAATCTTCAAACTCACGCAATAAAGTGTACATGTCTTTACATATATGAACCTCTTTTAATATTATCTCATTTGCTGAGTTTTGGAGAATCATATTTCTTAAAGATCATCCATACAGTCTTCCTTCCATTTAATCTGGTGCCTGCATTTTTTGCTTTGAAGATTTACTGATTCGCTTTCATGTAAAAGATATTTATTATCAACGTATCGCGTTCTGTGGCGTTACGTTCCATTTCAAGTAAGTAATGTTATATATATACATATATATAATATATATTTAACAAAGAAAAATAAAAAAATAATTAAAAGATAAAAGAAATAACTATCTTGATATACTCATCAAAGATGCCGTGTGAGCAGAAAGCAAATAATCTGTTAACAGGGACACAATTATGTTATTCAAGCTGTAATGTCTGTGTTTATTTATTATTTCAAACACTACTGGCTGTATGCTCTACTTGATTACCGTTATTCATCGTGGGAGCGCCATTCCGTGCGTCATGTTAACAGATGTGCACTAGGAGCAGGATTTGTTAAGTGATGCACCACCCTCGCCTTCATGATGATGTCAGGAAATTTGATAACAAAGATTCTTGTGAAGAAAGTTAATTTATGAAAATGTATATATGTCTTCCTCAATCTTTTTATCCTGGGCAAACTCTTACAATAATTTTGACGTCCTAGGAAACCTTTGCATAAATATTATTTTATCTTTATATCAAAGTAAGTTCTGCCTGATGTAATTGAAATATTCTAATATTAACCGTCAATACTGTTTTGAATGTTTCTGTTTAATTATATATACACAATAAAACGGTGCTGATAATGATACGAACAATATACGAATAACAGCTTAACACTTGCTCATACAAACGTCTTCAATTGTAAATTAACCAGAATCTTGCATTTGAATCGTGAGTTCACTCAAACGAACATTTTCCGTGCAAGTGTTATGGAAGCTGGTTAGTATCAAAATGGACATTTTTTCCTCCAGCTTGATTTCAAAAGTCGTGCATACCATCGCTGTTTGAAATTGTTCATGTACATCTGTTATATTGTGATTATAATATTTACAACTATATATAATTCTGCTGATCATTCTAAAAGACACAGTAAGCCTCTCATTTTAAAAGAAAAACAATTTCCACATCAGTCGCCAGTCTTATCTAACCAGTGAGGTCCAGAGCCGTCAACATCAGGATCTGTAAAAAGTATCCTTCTTCAAAAAGACAAAAAAACTACATTCACTAAATGCTCCTCCGCGGTAGAAACTGAATTTAAGGCTGACGACTTTACTCAAGACACATAAATCACCAACGTTCTATAAATTCATCTTCGATTACACTTTGCACGAATCAAAACATTTAAGATTGTGTCTATCTATGTTTATTTTGTTTATTTATGTTTATATTTGCTTATTTACCTTCCGCGCGCATTTTCAAATTACATTTAGTGGTTTATTTACTTTACTTGATCAGCAAAATGTATTTGCAAGCTAAATAAAAGACATAATTCAGCTTTACGAACAAATCTACTTTACACACATACTGTTCGTATAAGCCGGGTACTGTAGTTGTAATAGAAAAAACTTGACGAGTGATTTGGATGTCGGTTTTCTTACTCGGGGACATGCGGTTAAAACCTCCGTTAGGCAAAAGTATTGCAAGGGCAAGCGACCTTTATTCCTCAGTAGCATAAATCCGCTCGGTTGATCTCAGCAACGAGAATAAACGTCGTAGAGGTTGTTGAATAGCAGAGCTACTAAATATCATAAATCAAGATCAGTATGAATAGATAATATAACATATTTACTGTGCCATGATATACGCGGCTGCTCGGTTTATGAACACAACTACGAGCTAAGGTTATTTTTTTGTGAACGACTTTTGTTATTCAATTACAATTTTTTCAATCAATAAATCAATCAAAACATGTCCAGCTCTCAACAGAGCATAGATATTTAAATGCATGACAAGCCAGAAATATGTTGTTTTTTTCATGTTTTTGTGACTTATAGTTTTTACTGGATGGGTAACAGCCCCATGCCCAACACTCATTAGCCCCCACTTTCGACATCCTTGACAGGTTACATTGTTGCCATACGCTGCTCCCCTTTCGGGCCCCAAAGAACTCGTATTGAGACACATTGTTCTCTGTTCTTTGTACTGACAGTGTTTTGGGGTTTCACCCAAATTTTCTCAATGACGTCATCACCACCCCCTCATTTATATGATGAAAAGTTTCAGCTTCAAGTGCAAAATGTGAAGAAAGTCACGTTTTCCCAAAATAATGACAATAAAAACACTTATAGCATATTTATAGTTTCACTTAAAGAAAAAATATAAATTCTCTGGACGACCGCCAACGAAATTATTCAGAAATGTATTTTCTCCCAATATTTTGTTCTTTAGCATATTTGTTTATGGGTGTATCAGGGAAGTATTAGACATTTAAATGAAGAACCACGTGACAATTTCAATAAATTATAGCACCAATCCTCATAATTGCTCATTAACCGAACATCTGCAACAATGTAGTGTGTAATCATGAGCGTCTCTGACGGAATTCTCCTTTTTCTTGTGGATTTTCCATAATTGATAGTGATGATGTTAAGTGCCATCTCCCAATCGAAGGTTGGCTGCAATGGATCTCCAACACTCTCTGTCTTCTTCCCTTGATAGCACACTTTAACAGACTGTTGTAAGTCCGTCTATTGATATCGTCTTCCCAATTGTAGCGCTGTCTTCTTGCTCGCATTCCTGTCCATTATTCCATCTGGCATTGTTTTCAGCATTGTGTTGTCTCTTTCTATGTCCAAACTATTTTGTTTGCCTAATTGTTATTGCCCTCAATAATTCTCTTCCCATTCCGTCTCTTCACGGCCGCAAGATATGTTCGCTTTTCCCTCCATGCGATCCATCCCTCCGTATGTCTACATTTCAAAGGCCTCTGATTTATACATCAACTGTTCGTTCATCGTTTATAATTGGACAATCCGCTAATCACTTTAGCTATCGAACTGTTAATAACACACACAAGAAGCACACTATGACAAGTCAATATAAATGCTACCGAACACAAAATATATGTATTGAACAGAATCGCAGCAATCAATGTAAAGCGAAATTATGTCTTTGATGCAATCTAAATTTTTAACATTTGTCGATCTTTAAATCATTCCAGTCTGTAACACCACCCATCAGTTCATTAACTCATTCATCCACCCATCTATACCAACAATCAGTTCAGTAACTCGTTCATCCACCCATCTACACCAACAATCAGTTCAGTAACTCGTTCATCCACCCAGCAACACCTCTCATCTGTTCATTAACTCGTTCATTCAACCATTAACATCTCCCATCTCTTCATTAACCCGTTCATCCACCCATTAACATCTCCAATCTGTTCATTAACCCGTTCATCCCCCAATTAACATCTCCCATCTGTTCATTAACCCGTTCATCCCCCAATTAACATCTCCCATCTCTTCATTAACCCGTTCATTCATCCGTTAACACTACTTATCAGTTCATCAACCCGTTCATCCACCCATTAACACATCCCATCTATTCATCAACCCGTTCATCCACCCATTAACACATCCCATCTATTCATTAACCCGTTCATCCATCCATTAACATCATCCATATGTTCATTATATCCGCCCACATATCCGCTCATCCATCCCACATCCCGACTATCCGTCCCTTAACACACTCATCCGTCCCTTAGCACACTCATCCGTCCCAAATCCCCGACTATCCGTCTCTTAACCTCTCTAATAACCAACCTCCATCTTTAAGCGTTTTGCTCCACCTTTTCAAACGACGAACGAAACACATAGCTTGTATTGTTTGTTAGATTCACCACACCGGAACCAGAGTACCACCAACACTGTGAATGGATTTCTCCCCTGCCATGACGGTGGTATAAATGCACGACCCCATTCGTGTTTTCACATATGCCATGCCCAGTTATTGGCTCCTATAAACAGAGGATCGCAACCCCTGCAGAGCTAACCATGTTTATATGATCCACGTACTCCATTCCATCTCTGGTCTTGCATTTACTGGCGAAGCAGTTTCATTATGTGATCTTGGTATTGGTGTTCTCGTTCTTGTCCAGGAATATGTGTTCGTAGTCATGACGGTGGTATAAATGCACGACCCCATTCGTGTTTTCACATATGCCATGCCCAGTTATTGGCTCCTATAAACAGAGGATCGCAACCCCTGCAGAGCTAACCATGTTTATATGATCCACGTACTCCATTCCATCTCTGGTCTTGCATTTACTGGCGAAGCAGTTTCATTATGTGATCTTGGTATTGGTGTTCTCGTTCTTGTCCAGGAATATGTGTTCGTAGTCATGCTGTTTTTTCACTATCTGCTTCATCACTGTGCACATGTACTAAACGAACAAAACTGCAAAGTATATTTTACAAGACTGTCCCAGTTATGGAAGCTACACTGGTCCAATGATTCAAAACCAGACTTGAAGTTATACGAAGCTGAAAGAGAAGGGACCCGCTTAACGGGCGAACTCGTCCGACAGTGTAAACATAAAATGATGCGATCACAAGAAGAAAAAGACAAGAAGATAAAAGTCAATGTGGTCTCATAACAGACACTGCTGTCGAGGATGAAGTGAAAGAAACTTCATTTTACTAGAGTCTTGTTGTTTTATTTTTTTAGGTTAGGTTTTCAGTCCTACCCGTATGTACTTCCTTAACAGTCTTGTCAGATAATTTACAGCTTACTGAGCATTTCTTGACCACAGATTAAATCTTGCACCTTTCTTGCTAGAAGCAATTTCTATAACCAATCTGCACACACAAGTATAATTCAAGCAGTCCGAAAGCATATAAAACAACCGACAAAGATGACATTGAAACAAGACACTCTGGAATTGACTCACAGATGAGAAATACGAGTAGTATTTGTTTATAAATTTATAAAAACTGAACTGGAATTAAATGTGGAGGACTGAAGTAAACATCATTATTAATGAGAGGATAGCATTAAAAGATGGGCAGGGACAATTCTGGGCTATTGCACATTGGGGGCAAGAGATGTGGGTCTTGGAGAGCCGTAACAGTCAAATATGGAGATGGCAACTGAACATTAAGCACGTCCGCTTTCAACCTCTTATTCTATTTGACTTGGGTGTTTTAGTTTGACTAATAAGCGCAAAACGTTTGTATTTGTGTTGACCAACCTTCTACGACCTATCAATCTCTGCGGCGCCCTTGGAATAATTACCTATTAGTCTCTGTGAAACCCTTGGAATAAATGCCTATTAGGCTATATGAAGCCCTTGAAATAATGATCAATTAGTCTCCGTAGAGCCCTTGAAATAATTTTCTATTAGTCTCTGTGGATTCCTTGAAATAATGTTCTTTTAGTCTCTGTTGATCCCTTGAAATAATTTTCTATTAGTCTCTGTGGATCCCTTGAAATAATGTTCTATTAGTCTCTGTGGAACCCTTGAAATAATTTTCTATTAGTCTCTGTGGATCCCTTGAAATAATTTTCTATTAGTCTCCGTGGATCCCTTGAAATAATTTTCTATTAGTCTCTGTGGATCCCTTGAAATAATTTTATATTTGTCTCTGTGGAACGCTTGAAATCAAAACCTGTTAATTTTTTAAGTCCTAGCCGGAGCCTGCGTACGCATTATTATAAAAGTATCTATCTATACGGCACTGTTCATTAGCGTGGATGGTGAGCTGTATATATAATAAGTATCAATGACATTTTCTTTTACTTTAATTAAATTATGAGTTTGTTTCTGAGACCCTTGTGGGCATAAAAAGTGATATTTTTAAAAACTCGCAATTAAAATGAAATGTACATGTTGAATATTAAATCTGCTTTTACATTTCGAAGTTTCTAGCGCCATGCACGACCTTCTGTAGTCGCCCTTTTAAGACATGCTTAGTAGATTACAATGGTCCTAATTCTTTTTAATCTGCCTGTCATTCGAGTGTAAGAATTAAATGGTAAAAACACAATCAATAAAACGCCTTAAAACCTAACGGCCGCACGAGTCTACCCCACTAGGTATAGGCTACAAGGCTTCAGAACATGAGAAATACCATAGGCATAGCGTTGTTAGTGAAGCAGTCAGAAATATAGCTTGAAAATAACAACGTGCACACGTATGACCATGAAAAGAATGTTACACCTGCCTACGTCGATTACCAACATATGTTGAGACAGATGACATGGCGATGACAAACCATACACACAATTCTAACAAGCTTTACGCAGGCCTCGAAAGCACTTTTGCCCTTCTCAACCGTCGCCATTTGTTCATGTGGTCCATACTGCCGAGGGCATCTGCGACATTAGCTCCAAACGCATTAGGCCATGGATATCAAGGATAGGAAATGATCCTCTCTGTAATGATCCCTCCCCCACGGCCGTCCACACATTACATGGCTAGGTCAATTCGAAAAGAAATCATCCTCATTGTATACAGCCTGGAACTCAGCCATTCATCGTGATCGTGGAGGGTTGGCACGACATCCTCTTGTTGCCTAAGACATCTACCTATCTACTACATTTCGAATCCGTTGCGTTAGTACAGTCCAGTGATTTTCTCGGACTACAAGTCTTTAGTAGCAGGTTACAGTGCCTCATCTTACATCCAGACGAGTAATTCAGAATGAGGACTTCTGACTGCACTACAACGCCAGGCTGCTCAGTAAGCTCACCACTACAGGGATTACAGTGTCGATCCCTATCTCGTTTACCAGACTGCCATGACACAGCTTGTTTGCAGGAGCATAAACGAGGACATGAGGTGAAGGCGTTGACCCTGATTCTGTGCTCCGTTGTACCTTTTCACAAGAGTTCAAATAGAACTGAACAACACCAAAAGCAAACAACCATATATCGCTCTGTCCACTACGAAGACCCCAAACACGAAGACGTGCTCTGGCGCAGATACGAAACAAACTACCCTCCTGACGGAATACGAGCTGCTGTATTCATGTCTGCGCTATATCCACGAGATGACATCTGTATATCAGTTACGGTAATTGATAAAACAAATGCGCTTTGGATAGACTAGACGGGCGATCCCCGTTTTCTGTGTGAGACTGAGCAATTATAGGGTTGTCTGGAGTACAGTAATGTCGAGTCTGCATAACATAAGGTAAAGCCCTATACGTATCTCTTCTTACGAAATATGGCTGCAGCGAGGTGGGGATAGTTTGCTGCTGCCTAGTCAGTCATCAGCAAAGTATATGTCTCTTCCATAGTTCGGTGTGGCTCCACAGAAGTATAAGGCTTCCACTACTTGTACCCATCTTGCAAGAAGCGAACGTGAAAAAATATATGCAATATGCGGTGATGGTTGTGTCATCATCATCAAGTGCCGTCTCCGCATCGGAGGTTGACCGTAATAGATCTCCAGCTGTCTTAGTCCCTTGCCAGGCTGATACACTTAGTCTAACTGTGTACCGAACACATCTTAATTTTGTCTGTCCATATGTACCTCTGCTTCCCACTGGCTCTCTTGCCTCCACTCTTCCCTCTAATATACCTTTCAGCAGACTGTCATGCCTCTTGACATGACCAAAATATTGTATTTTTCTTCTTTTCAATTTATCTTCAGAATCATGCTCTCTACTTAAAGTTGTTCCAGAGCCTCACTATTTGTTTTTCTATCTTTCCCAGAAACTCGTTCAAGTCTTCTGAATACCTACATTTCAAAGACTTCAATACTTCGATCACCATTTTCTTTATCAGTGTCCAGGTTTCTACTCCATACAATGTATATAGCATTTAATGATTCTCATTGTCAAGTTCTTGAATATCTGCTGGAACAAAAGTGCATGTCTCATGCTGTTAAAGATGGTTGTATATCAACTAGTTTTACAAGGTAAATAAATCGATTTCATGCACTACCCTCTTTATTAGCTCTTTACTACCAGCTCGGCAGCTTACGGTGGTTACATTATTTGCTACTCGTGCTATGATGACCAGATGCCTTCCTTACAACCTCGTCGTTCAGAACTGTAAACCAGGTAACAATTGACAGCTGGTTAGAAGGGAACGCGTGAACCTTGGTGATTGAGCCGTCATCGGAACCATTGTTACGAGAAACGAAGGAAAACATGGCTACATTATCAGGAATATGAACCAATCAAAACCTATCAGCTCCCTGTGGAGCACCAGCCCTCAACAAATGCACGCCAAATCACTCTATTCTGAGTCATACGTTCCAGGTCTATGTCTTCCTAGTTTTTTTCATGTTTGTCTCGAGCTATCTTCTTTATGTATGTCTTTATCTGCATTAACATATCATATTGCACAAACGTTCCAGCTAGAAACTTAAAAGTTTTGATAAAAATAAAAAGCAGGGAAGACAGAGATGAAATTTTCCTTATGGCTCTTGCTGCATCGGGTAATTTGCACTCTTGGTAGAGAATCTTCTTCTATCTTGGATGGTTTAGCTGAATTTGTTTTCTTAGTTGACTTGTCCAAATTTGCTGACGTGTTTGTGGCTGAAAGTTTCTACAGGTTGTGGTAAGCACACCCAACCTAACTTAATCACTACTTGGCAAGTTTCCAGTGTTACTATTCTTTATTCCCCTTTCGGACTTCGATAGCACTCGGATGACGAGTATGATAGAACAGATCTAATAGTTCTCTAATTTGTATCCTGATTTTTCTGCTCCTCAACTCTTGCATTCCTTCGGGCTGGGTATATTTTTGCGCGTGGTTTTTCATGAATCTGTATTTTGTTTTACGATAACATATTATCATGTCCAGACGTCAGACTTTCGCTAATAGATGTCTCAATCCCATGCGTCGTATCAGGCGTAATAACAAACATTAGCTTGTGGAAAGGAAAATTGCATAAATAAGACGGCTGGAGATAAGGCATGGAGAGTAGAGATGGACTGATACACCCTCGGAACGGTACACAATACAATCAGACGTGAGCGAGACTGAATTGGAACCAACAAGGGAGTAGAATAGCGTAAATGCCAAACCCTATATGACAAAGAATAACGGAAAAAGAACTCCACAGCAACTGCAGTATCATCAGCTGTGGTGGAGAAGAGGCCCTGAATTGGAAATATGTAGGTCACGATTGTTGCAGCCCTGTGTTCATCCGGGTCCGAATGTAAAAGTAAATATGAAATGGATTGCTTCTCAAAATACAACTTATATGGACATTCTTGCCCTTCTCTTCCCCGTGCTGGTTCCAATTCCGCTCATGTCTGATTATATTGTTTATCGTCCTGAGGGTGTATCAATCCATGTCTGCTTTCTCCCTCTAGTCTCCAGCTGCATTGTTTATTCCTCCCTCCTTGTTCTTCACTAGATATCTCCTCCTTTTGGCATAATAGTAAAGGTAGTGAAATAGCAGACACTGCTGTTGGAGATAAAGTGTTAAAGACAAAAATAATAACCTTAACCTTTGTATGTTTCCTTTTTCGCAGCATATCCTTGTGTAAAAGTAAGCCAGGTACCAATTTATGACTGGCTCGACTGGAGCTCTTGATGAGAAGGAAGCCCAGTACCTCGCTGCTTCTCAGAAGCTCCATTTTGTCATAACTTACTAGTGGCTAGAAGTTAGTGGCGCGGCTTAACACCCCTGCTGTTTTTGTCCGGATTCCCGTAATAGTAAGTTCGTAGCACTATGAAAAGTAAACCCATTTTAAACGTTCGTGCTCGTCGAATGTACCAGACAGTTAAAGGAAAAGCACAATGCAACGCACTCCATCCGCTTTAGAAAATAAGATGAACAAGAAGAAGACAAAAGAAGAAGAAGAATACGAAGAAGAAGAATACGAAGAATAAGAGGAAGAAGAAGAAGAAGAAGAAGAAGAAGAAGAAGAAGAAGAAGAAGAAGAAGAAGAAGAATCATCGAAGTCACATAAACTGATTTCTCACTCATCACGTTCCCTGGTGGGACAGGAATTCTGAATACATTACACAACACATCTATACCTCATTATGTCGCTTGCGATGACTAACTTCCAGAAGAATGAAAGGAAAAAATAAAACAAAAAACAAAACAAACACATGCACATGTTTTTATCATATTATCTTTCTCACAGACTCTCCTGAGAAAACACACTTACAGCTTCAGACGAAATAAAAAGATACAAACTATATTTTCATCCGAAATTCCGACAAATGTAGAAGATTTTTTAGGGTGAATTACAGCATTCGTCGGAAAACTAACTTAGCGTTAAGGACAGGTTTTGGCAAAAGTGAGAATTTCACGCCATTTTAAATAATATGTTTCTGGTTGTAAGGTGAAAACTCCGTGCAACAGTTTGCACTTTATTGAAATCGTGTAAGAGAGTGTAGGAATATTAGAGCGAAATGATTGTACAGGATGTTACTTACTAGACGTACATGTCACATTCCTGCTCTATTCGTCATGCATTTTTTCATTAATTCAAATTGGTTTACCATCTGGAAAAGGAATTAAAATGTAAATGCGGAGACTCGCAGTCCGTAGTTGATTACCATGTAGAAAAGGCCTGCCTTAAATTGTATGTATCACTTTTAAGTTTTGTATATAGAACTTGATAAAGATATATTTATCCATCCAACCATCAGCCGTCCATCTACCATTGGTACAAAACACAATCATTCCTTTCTGCATATACACCTATCTAACTACCTACATAATACGTACCCACCTACCTACATACATACACACGTACCGACCTACCGACTGACACATCTATCTACCTAAATACTGCCCTACCCACCGACCGACCTAGTTACCTGTCGACCAACCTTCTACCTATCTAACTACCTACATAATACGTACCCACCTACCTACATACATACACACGTACCGACCTACCGACTGACACATCTATCTACCTAAATACTGACCTACCCACCGACCGACCTAGTTACCTGTCGACCAACCTTCTACCTATCTACCTACCGATCCTACATACCTATTAACCTACCTACCAAAATAACTGCCTATCCGTCTGACAGCCAATCCATACACTCACACGCATGTTCATTCGTTTATTTATCTATATCCATCTAAATCCGTCTATTTGTTTGTCTGTTTGTTCGTTTGTACGTCGTAGCATTTTTCTATGGGATCCTCAACATTCACACAACAACAAAAAGTTGGCAACTTTTCAAATCGTTTGGCATCTTTTTTTCTTCAGGTTTAGAAACTGGCATCTTTTCGGCAACTTTAAAAACAGCTATTATCTTCTCGACCTACCTTCTAGAACAGTCTACATGTTCCTTGTTTACTGCAATTTTGCCGGTGTATTCTGTACACACACAAAATTGCACAATAGAATATATTCAATTTTTCCGCTTGAATTGTATTTGAAACCTGAAAGCATTCGTATTCGAGCTAAGTTAATAATCCAGCAGTTAAAGATAAAAATATTATTTGGTGTCAATGAAATCACAATAGACACTGTTTTGTTTATGTTTCATATAAACTTAAACCTCAATAACACCTGCTGAGAAACTGTTACCCACAGAAATAGGTTGGCCGTTGTAAAAAGCGACGTTCTGCAAAGGACATGCTATTTACTTTTATTTGAACAAATAGCAGCAAGGGACACCGCAACAAAAATAAACATCATGAGAAGAATGGCCATTGCAATGTAGAGGTCATATAAAATGAGAAACGTATGGCAGAACACGAACAAAACAACACAAAATTATGAGGACATGCATCTTATCTGTGGGAGAGTACGGATGTGAAGAGCTAACATGCTACAGGGAATTTCTGAGAACAACATGAACAGCGAACAAGAAAAATACTGACGTTCTAAAAGAGATGGGTATTGATCAAAACTCTCTGATAAACATAAACTACGTCCAGGAAACCAACCGTTTTGACCACACGGAACACCATAGTACCATGGTGGGTTTGGTATAATGGGCGGTGCAGTACTCGGAAACCAAGGAAGCAGCAAACACAAGAGAAGATGGACACACGACATCAAAGATGTTCTGGAGGTGGCGGTGACATACGCAGGAGAAGATGGACACACGACATCAAAGATGTTCTGGAGGTGGCGGTGACAGACGCAGGAGAAGATGGACACACGACATCAAAGATGTTCTGGAGGTGGCGGTGACAGACACAGGAGAAGATGGACACACGACATCAAAGATGTTCTGGAGGTGGCGGTGACAGACACAGGAGAACTGGCTATAGTTCCAGTTTTACACTTCAGTTGTGACGAGAGGACGTTGCCCACAGGTCATGCTAGGTAATTACGATTATAATAAATAAAATTGGTGTTTAATTTTGGAGTTTTTGAATTTCCTTCACTTCATTTGACGAACGATTTGTAAGGGGGTTTCTTTATTTGTATTCCAATTTCTGGTAAGTAACATTGATACACTAACTGTGTGACATGGCATAACATCGGCCATGATTAGGTGGTTTGTTTAGAGCAGCATAAATGGCGCCTAACAGACTGCAGGTCTATTTTTCTCTAGTGTTTGAGTCTATTAAGATGAACTTGCACTTCGGTTAACCACCCTCCGTAAGCGATTGTACCAACGCAGCGGAGTATTAAGCTGCTCGAGCCTAGCCAGCTAAGCAGTAAATCCTCCTCCCGGCTATATCCGGCTCATACCAGAGCTGTGACCTGCACATGGGCATCTGCCCGTGTAGAAGTACAGGTCGAATAAGAACTAAGAACCTCAATAACATATCAATGATACATTCACAGGAAGCCGCGAGCTGAGTGGTCCTTGGTTCATTCCCCAGTTGAGGTGGAAATGTTTTTTAGACCGCACCATAAATATATAAATAGGAGCACTGATGTGGACATTAAAAAATCTTCTACCGGTGGTTCGAGTCCCGTTCACGGCAATACTATGTTCTGATTTCCGTTCCATTCAAATTCTACAATTTTTAATAAAAGTTTTAAAGTTTATTCTGAAAACAATTTTACATTAAGAGAACATTCTTTGGAATAAAAAAGATATGCACTTCCAAAGAAACAATGTTGTAATCAACGGACTTTTATTTCCGTCATATTGACGGGACATTGCTAATTATTACAGTCTGCGCTTTATCTTAGTTGAGTATGGCACACAATTTTGCACAATATTTGGCCGTCTGGATGGAACATGAACTCTTTCGGTGTACAGCTTACACATTTATAAATTCGTGTGCCGCGTGCAAGGAGTAATGGGACCAACGTAATTGCAAGGATTGTGTTGTATACTAGACTATAGTGTGTTTTCAATGTGCTTACAACATTAGTAAATATGCTTAGAAGAGTGTGACCTACTGGTTTGGATATCGATCTTCTGACCACGAAAACATGTGTTCAAAACTTTAGTCGAGCATAGTGTTGTTTTTCTTTCGTATGTGAAAAAATACATATTTGTACATTCCGTGGTGACTGCAAGGACACACAACCATTATTCATCTTCACTACAAATCCTCCTGTTTGACCTCACCAAAGGGGATGATCATGGTATTGATGATAGTTCGTGGACACTCCTTTAGGGAACAAAAACTGTCCTACGACTTTATTCCCAGTACTAAGCTAGTCAAGTGGTTTTATAGGTTGAGGACTATATGCCGCTTTGTCATTGCTGTCGCCACGTTGTGTGCTGGCAATATTTGTTTATTTCACCACAAAAGAAAAACAACATATGCCTTACCGGATATTCGATCCACTGCTCTCATTGTCGGTAGGCAGGCATCGAAACTATTCGACCACGCCCTCTATTCTCCCTATGGAAAACTAAATGAAAATAAGATTTTGAAGTTTAAAGTACACATTTGAACCATGGAGACAAATGTCTAGATCGGTGATACATATAGAGCTACTTACCAAACTCAATATTGATCGATTCCATGCTTTATAAATAAATCCCGGAGAAAGATTACAGGTCTACAGTGATTGGTTCGACAAGGTTTAAAACGAGAGCTTATATATAAGAAATGGACATAGCCAGGCACAACAGGACATTTTAGGAAAATGAAGCTAACAGTCAGGAACTCGAAGTGGTTGACCGTTTTAAATATCTTGGGTCGATTGTCAGTGATGAAGGATCAAAATGTGAAGTGTTGGCCAGAATAGAACAGACAATAACGGCGCTTGCACGGCTTAACAAAATCTGGCAAGATAAACGGTTAGCACTAAGCACGAAAATCAGATTAATGCGTACACTGGTCCTGTCAATATTCCTCTATGCGTGTGAGACATGCACAGTTATAGCTGACCTTCAACGAAGGATACAGGCCTTGGAGATGAGATGTTTCCGAAAACTTTTAAACGTCACGTACAAAGATCGAGTTACAAACGAGGAAATACGAGATAGAATTACAACAGCAATAGGGCCTTTCGAAGATCTCTTGGCAACTGTCAAAAGAAGGAAACTCACTTGGTACGGTCACATATCGAGATCAAATGGTCTTGCAAACACAATCCTCCACTGAAAGGTGCAAGGCAGACGACGAAGAGGCAGGCCCAGAAAGAGATGGGAGAACAACATAAAAGAATGGACCAGTCTCCGACCACAACAGTCACAAGCAGCGGCATCTGACAGAGAGGGATGGCGTGGAGTTGTGAGGATGTCATCATGTGTGCCCAAACGACCTCACCGGTTACGGGATGACCTGACCTGACCTGAAGCTGGCGTTGGATAGATCACACACTGCAAAATCTTCAAGTAGCATCTCCAGGTAATCTCTGTCGTGCAAATACCCACCTTCCATTGGAATAAGAGGCAAAGAAAGGCAAACATACACATGTAGAAGTGACATTTAGAAGGATACAAGAAAAACGGGGGAAAGATGAGAAGAAATATTAGAGCCTTCTACCCAAGTGTCGACTTCCTTTTATTCATTTTATGTTTGTCTCCAACTTTCTTCTTCGTGTATGTGATCGTCACTCTATCTTGCCCTCGGGATTCAGAGAACATAGACTGACTTACCTGGACAGTCATAATCTGTTCTACCAATTAACTAACATTCAGGTAGCCAGAAATGCTAGACATTTTTCTAGACGAAAACAAGCGTCAGCTTTTTCTGTGCACGTCATTAACTTTAACACAGAAGACTATCTTCTATCTTTGATAGTTGAAGTTTATAGTTTATGTAGTATGAACAAGCTGGCAGTATGTACATGTCTCTTGACACAGGATCATCTTCCATTTTTAATGGTTGAGGTATATTTACCGGCATTTGACATGTCATTACATGTTAAAGTGTTAGCGGCTTATCATTTCTATTTGATCAAGTAGCCTGTCCCATGCCCAAACCTACTGAGCTTGATCTTATGATATGTCTGGAATGTTACAATATTACATTTCTTTACTTCCAATTTAGGCACCAGAACAGCAGCGTCGAATAATAATATGTAGGTAGTAATAAAGACGTCATAACGGAGCTGGATATAGAACTAAACTGGCTCGTAAAGAGCCATACGGCTTGGAAACTAAAACACATTGATCACATCAAACGCTACAATGGTTTAAGAAAAACTAAACAGAGGATTTATGTACCTAGAAAACGAGGCAGATGCAGAGACAAAACTGGAGGGTATGTACCTGAAGGACAAGACAAAGGCAGACCAACATCTGGAAAAACCCAATTACAAGTAATGTAGCAACATCGATTTATCAGTTTCAATGTCTCTCTATCAACCTTCTACTGTCATTATCTCCCTTTCTCTCACCAATTTCTCAATTCATTTCTTTGTATTCATTCCTTTTTACTTACTCTTCCTCTGTTCTGCCTAATAACATTTATTGCAATGTTAATCTCTATTCTTTATTCTCGTCTACCTCCTATTTGGCTTACGCTTCCTTCCGTTACCTACCTGCCCTCCTTTTCTCTTACTGCACTACAAGCGTTCTTTTGAACATTCTATAACGTTTCCCTGGAATGAGCAAGTAATGTTTCCTCGTTCGTATCAGCCCAGGCAAAACCAGACTATATAGATAATGTAGAAAGATAAAGCTCGTCTCGGGCAGCGGTTCTAACCCTTATAATTATCACAACCCCACATACACAGAGTGACAGAACGCTAAATTCTAATGGCACAGATCCCGGGCTAGATTCTCGTTATCAACACGCCCCAGTCGATCCTGCTGTAAATGAGCACATGAATCATTATTTAAAATGCATTTAAGAAGAGAACTGCCTCCTCAACTCATTAACAAAATCTGAAACATGTACAGCTAATTCTCTAACACTTCATCCCCGACAGCAGTTTCTACCATCAATTATTCAACAAAAACCTTTTCATCTTCCATCGGAGCATATGTCTTCAAAATTTGCACGATATGTCCTCCAGAGTTATCATTACAAGCTCCCTATCTTCTTATGTCTCACAGTTGTATTATTTCTTTAGCTGACTGTTTCAATTTGAAGATCTTGAGCCTTAAAGTTTCCCCAAGACGAGTTATCCAGCTTCATGCTCCAACCCTCCTTTGTCACCTCTTATGACATGCCTATCAGTTTACAGTATTTATATGTTTTGCTCCCTTTTAGGCTCGAGTAACACTCGGGCACTACCTGTACCTACCTTTTCACGTTTCAAACTTCCGCTTAACACCTGTTTGTGCGAAACACATATATTTATAGTTATACTCTCGTTAGGGTAAAGATAAGGACAATGATGATGATGATGATGATGATGATGATGTTGCGAATAAGATAATGATGACTATAATTATCTTGATGACGATAATGAGGTAGATAATAAAGTGTGATTTACTTCAATTTGTTTACATAAATCAAATATCACGTGTTCAGAAGTTTAAAAAAAGAAAAAAATATATTTCTCAACGTGAAGAGACCAAAGACACTGAGTCTAGTATTATATACCAGAGTGTCGGTCCCAGAGGAAGAGCTGTGTGGCCTTCCTTAACCAGGTTAATGGATACATTGTATGTTGATAATTAAAGTCTGAAATAGGCGGGCTATCATGACCGTGTATGACTGGCATATGTTATTTATGAACAAAGGAAGTAGAAGAAAAAAGATCGTTTACAATTACTGCAAAAACGAAGAAAATGTTTAAGCGGAAGATGACACATCTAGTGGAAGAAGAACTGCAAGAGGAGAAGGAGGATGAAGAAATAAAGAAAAAAGACAAGAAGAAGAAGACAATAGAAACAACAACAGAAAGAACAAGAACAACAGGTTTGAAGAAGAAAAAGAAAACCAACAACGAAGAACAAAATTAGAGAATGAAGAAAAACAAGATTAGAGAAAAAAATTACAGGATTGAGAAACAAAAAAGACGCAGAAGAAAAACAAGACGAACAAGAGAAGAAAGTACTTGAGCTCACATAAAGTAAAATAAAAACAAAAAGTTGATGCGAGTAAAAGTTGCCGTCCTAACATGCAGCTATTGAGTTGGCTTAGAAAATTATTTAGAAAACATAAATTACCAATGCCTTCCAGGTATCGAGAAAAGTTATTCTCAGAACGGGGCTAGGAAATGTACTTACTGATGAAATACTTTTGGGGGGATAGCTGCTGCTCTTGCTACTAAATGTGTTCCCGTGATGTTTATTTGGCAGGAGGAATGTTGTTGAAAGAAAGTGCGGAGCAGGATAAGTCGAATCTGCAATAATATTGACTTCGCATGTGCGAGTTTAGCGTGTGGTGTATCGCATTGAGAGCAGTCAGTGGCGTACCGCAGGTTTTGAGCCATGGCCAGGACTCATAGACAAAAAATGCGACTGTGTCTATAAATTTACACATTTATTTTATCTTCTTCCTCATCTTCTTCTTCTTCTTCCCCTGCTCGCTAGTCACGTGTGTTTTATTACGTTTATACGTGAAATATAGTTTACTGGATGAATATTGCTGTGGTGAAGAGTTTCTCAAGGCTCCCAAATAACTTTATTTAAAGGTTCGTCTCCGGGGTCAGTGATCGGTACACGATTGTCTAAGCACATAACAGTCTTGTAGGATATGTTCGGGTGTCAGTGATGCTTCTCCGCAAGCACATATGGGTGGTGTAACCAGTTTATGTCTTTAAGTGCCATTTCAGTCTATTATGTCCGGATCTGATGCAGAACAGGGTCACTTGTTCTGCTCGATCAAAGCCGTGACAGTTGTCTCTCGCTTGTGAACTTTCCTTTATACTAGAATAAAAGTCTTCTTTTCCAGGAAATCAATAAATGTCGGAGGAAGTGAAGATTCCGAATTATAAAGCAAAGAAATTTCTACCGACTAGTGGTTTTCATGAGGCCAAAAAGAGGTGACCCCTTCATAATGCAAAGATACAACAGCCAAACACCTGTTTCTCTGCACACTCGACAGTGAGTATAATAAATGGATCTCTACACTGCCACAGGCTTAGAAGAACAGTGTCTTTCTGTTGTTTGGTGCATCGTCATTACCGAGTTCTTATAATATGCCTACCCAAAGCCCAATCTACCTTCCACCAGGCCTAGTAAGCAGCAAGATTGCAAAATAAAGAACATATTATGGATAGCCTTCGACTACCCGGAACAGACATAACCTGCATGTTTGAATACCTGGAATCCAGGATCAAGATCCTGAGCTGGAGCGACCAGCTATCCAAAGGTGACTGCTAGCGTCAGGGCCAGCGACACAGAGCTGCCAAGATTCTGAGCAGTGCATGAGCTGGAGCGACCAGCTACCCAAAGCTGGCTGCTAGCGTCAGGGCAGCGACACAGAGCTGCCAAGATCCTGAGCAGTGCATGAGCTGTAGCGGCCAGCTATACAAAGCTGACTGCTAGCGTCAGGGCCAGCGACACAGAGCTGCCAAGATCCTGCTCCACCACGACGTGATGATAATGGATAACAGGCTGCAATAGGATAGACTGGCTAAGGAGAAGGGATCGAAAAGGAAAGGCTAACCCGGCACGCAAAAATGTCATGCTAAAGTCGGATGTATCTGACAGAAAGGTGCAAATATCGCAGTCAAGCTGTAAACTACGAAATAACGCATTCTGTTCTCCAGACTATATTCTGCTTCTTACAAAACTTTTGGTAGCGGAGTTTGAGAATGAATAACGAAGAAGAAGAACACCTGAAATCCAAGTGATCCAAGTAAATATAATGTGCTTGGCTTTGCCATTAAACAACAAATGTTATGCTGAAAGTTTAGCTTTTTAAAAATGAATAGGAATTTGCATCACTATTATCAGCACTGTGCAGAATTTTGAATGGTATTTCGACTTGAATTAACCGTCCATGTTCAACTTTAATACGCAGAAGTTTAATATTCTTATGGCTTATTTACTGAATACGATGTGGCAGTTCGCTCCATACCTATCCCTCCCTAGTCGCCGTTCACGAAATGCAAAACAGGTTACTGATAACAGTACAAAATTATGAATGCAACATAATGATCAAGACCTCTTCTCATTTCCATGCAATGCTTTTGGTTTGGTAACAGACAGTGTCAACTAGGAGAATTTACATTGTGATCCCAAAAGTGGTGAGCCTACCGAGTAACTTCGCAATTGTACTGAAAAAGGAGGACCTAGATTCATATTTTTCAATACTCCTAAGAATATAAGACGAGCTATTGCATCTCCGTACCACAGAAACGACGTTAAGAGTGAAGCACTCAGGACGAGCAGCTTCATCCAACAACAACAACAACATTAGCAGTTGTGGCAGAAAACTGCAGACATCTATTTAAAATACAAATTAATTGTGTGTACCTTCATCGTTGCAACTTGAACCAGCGTGTGTCACACGGAACATTTCCAAGAGTTTCTATATAAATTATTTAAAAGTGTTAAATTACTCAGTTGTTCTTGCACTATACACTTTTTGGTTGTGTTTCTGAAACGCCCGCGGAGAACACCCAAACATGTTTCTTCCTGTCAACGCCACTGCGTTCAGTGTGAATATTGCTGAGATCAGGAATTTTGTGGAAACCGCACACTGCAGTAGGCTCTGGCAGAGGGAGACAGACAGAGAGAGAGAGAGAGAGAGAGAGAGAGAGAGAGGGACAGAGAGAGAGGGACAGAGAGAGAGACATATACAGAGAGTGTGTGTAAGCGTGAGAGAGTGAAAGAATACAACAGCTTAGTCATCTTCCCAGATTGCGTGCTCATCAAATTTCCTCGACATTATCTTCTCAACACTCGTGTTACAAAGTGGCCGGGTTCAATCCTCAATCCTGACACGCTCCAGCTGTAAATGGGTACCTGACATACAGTTATGGAAAGCAAGTCTGCGAGGTCATGTGCTCGTCAACCTGCCTCATAAAATATTGAGACCAACGAGTACTTCAATGACATGTTCCACACTTTATCCCCAACGGTAGTGTCTGTTATTATTTGTTGTTATTTATGTTCTTTGTCCATTAAAACACATACTGGGTCCTTTCCGGCTATATGAGGGCGTATTAACTATCTTGATGGTGTGGCAGCTGGCATGGGTTTAGCCCTGTTAAGGGTTGACATAAATGTGTATTATAGTACCTATGCGAGCATTCAACATCATCATGTAGCATGACCTTTGCAGAACGCCGCTCTCATCATACAGCTCGAATGCTCGTGTCTCGGTCACTGTCACCTGCTGAAAATCGTTGATATTTTGCATCAATATTCATTGGTCTGATTCTGTCTCGTTGACCAGAAGTTGTTCCAGACTATTGTAGCGTGTCATGCGGCCAAAACATTTTTGTCGTCAGAGCAGTAGTATTTGTTAAAACAATTTACATTACAAATTTCATTAACTTCTGCAAAAAAGACTAACAAACAACCAATAATATTTTTAAGTGTTACATTAAAAGTTAAAACAGCAGAACACGTGTATAATTGTCCATTTGTGGTTTGCTACGTGATCCGCTTTAAGCAACATTTGTAACGCTGAGAGCCCCAATGCTCGTCTCCAACAATCGCTATCCTGGGCTATGGATGTCCAGTAGATAATGAGCTTTCCTTCTGGTGTATCGTCTATGTTGTAGTGTAGTGCAAAGGCGTATAATCAATGCATTTGAGTTCTACCCCTGTGGGATTTTTTTCCCACCCCGGGAGTACCAAACTGCTTTCGATGTACTCCAACGTTCATCCTTTCTTTTGAATATGTAGCCTACTCATTGGTGTGCTGCCTTATTTGTGTGAACATCTGCATCACTCGTCTATTCTGGTTTTTAAATATTTATTTAAATATTTATATATCGTCTCTTCTAACTTTCACACAATGTCCTTCGTATCCAGACCAATCCTTTCGATCTGTCTCATGCCTGTGTTCTCAGGTTTATAGATACGACGAACCTGTACGGTACTCAGTGGTGTACTACGTGCCCAAAACACCGATGCAATCTTGAGCATAATCCGGATGCGGAAGTGCAAACATCTGTAAAACGTATATTATTATTTTATGTTACGCTGAATCGAAGTCACGATACTTTTGGCAGACCCATAGGTGCTCATTTCCTAGCGAGGGATGGTAATAGTTCAGTTGAGATAACTTCATCAGCCAATTTTATGTTGAAGGTTTTCTGCAATTTATCTCCAAGGCCCCCTGTCTCTTGGCTTGAAGATGCAATCATGTAGGCGTTTTCCTGCCTATTTCTTTGTGGCATTTTATGTACTTGTTAACAGGCAGACCAGATTAATAAAGTCAATATGGAACTCGACAGCATTCTTCTTAGAGAATTAGATTAGGATGCTTAACACGTATATAAAGTCGGCCCTGCTGTATGACTCGGAGACAAAGCACGTGACTAAGGTTATCACATCCAGGCTATACACCTTCGTTAACAAGTACCTTCTTCGCCTACTTTGTGTTAGATAGCCAGAGGTAATGGCTAAAACAGACCTGGGGGAGAGAACATGGCAGCAGCCAACACAGCAGAAAATCGGGGAGACAAAGTAGAGATGGATAGGATACTCTCAGGAAAAAAAGCCGGACAGCATAACCAAACATGCTCTGGATTGAAACCCGCGCGGGGAGAAGCGAGTGGGAAGACCGAGAAACATATAACGGCGAACGGTCGAGGAGAACATCAGTTCAATTGAAGTCTCGTGGATGGAACTCTCGTGAAGACAGTACGGAATGAGAACAGATGGAAAACATCTGTTACTGCCCTACGTTCCAAGTGGGACCAGGCGGATAAATTATAAGTTAAGAAAATATATTTGTATTCTTATTTGTTCAAGACAATTGTTTGTTTTGTTCTCTGTCCATGAAACGCACGTCATTCGTCTATAGTTTGTCTACATTTGAAAGATTTCAATTCTCATTTCCAACAATTTGTTCATCTGCCGTGTTTCTGTGCTATACAATTGAATAGTCCCACCATTAAGTTGTGGTTTACTTATTTGAATTTAAATATCGGTCGCTTTCATCCTTCATTATTATATGTCCTTATTTGGATTACTTCTTTACGTGTTCTTGTAGTTCATAATTTATCCTTATCTGTAGAAAAGATTATAGAAAAATCTATTTCGATAATTGATTATCATAGTTTTCGTTTCTTCGGATTTAGTCCAATTCTGGCCTATGTGCTACAACTGATTCACCAATTCCTGTAACTTTAAAAACAAATGCTTTCAGAGTATGGATAACGAGGGTTCATGTAGCTCGCTGGTTGTACACACTCCTGATCTGTTCTACCACCAAATTATCGATGAGGCCTAGGTGTTTGTCTGGCTGTAGTAAAATAAAAACCTAGCCTACATATAGTGCGGCTACTGTAATCGTGAGTAGTCTTTATTCTTCATACCTTTAATCGCCCTGCAGGCAGAACATTATTTAATGGGAATAAACGCCGTAATTATAGTTTTTGTGTTTTTTGTGTATTTTTTTTTGTGGTTTTGTATCTTCCAAAGAATATGATACAGGCTAAAAAAGATCAAAGTCAAAATGACTAACACCGTATGTGCAACTAAGATACTGGGTTCAATCCCCCGAACTCGACCCGTTCCAAGAATACAAATTTGTACGTATAGTTAAAGAAGACCAGACAACGAGAAATGTAGCTGGTCAGACTCCCTTCAAGCGAAATCCCTCCACTGCAGTGTCTTTTATGGTAATACCTTACCATAGAGTTACCTGTAATTTCACATTTGGAAAGCTGTACCATAAGATGTTGCTGTTGTTGGCTAGGGGCGAATCTTTTATGTGGCCGAGGTACACTCTTATCAACAACAGTCAATAAAATGCACTACCCCCCCCCCCCCTCCCCTACGAATATGTTGCAGCCCTGCAACCATGTGGTGAAGTTGATTTGAACAACTTCAGATGGGAATAAATATACCTTCATCAGTACCAAACAAAGACTAAACAAAGACAAACTCAAAATGCTGATTTCCATATTTATTTCGCAGTGTGTTATATTGACACTCGTTCCATGGCTCTATCAAAGTAACTCACTTATGTTAACCTCTAGTGTACCGCCCAGACACTACCAGCCAAGGAATACAAGAAGGTTTCCAGCATTGAAAGGTTCTGTGTGTATGAATCGCAAGGTAAATAATTTTTGGTTCGGGAATAGTTTCAAATCAGATGTAGAGCGAGCGGCATACGGTTGTGTTTCTGGTGTGTGTAAAATACAAAGACATGGGTAGGTACGGGTGTTGGTATATATGGATCACAAGTATGTAGGGTGTGTAGATACGTATGGGCGTAAGTAAGCGTATGTATAGATATGTACGGAATACGGAATACAGGTATGTATAGGGTATAGATATATGTACAGGGTGCAACAAAACGATAAAAGTAAAAGTCTAGAGAGCCTGTGTTTTTCCTGTGGCAGCTTATGGCTGTGAAGCATGGACGATTACCAAAACTTCTAGACAAAGAATCGAATCCTTCGAGTCAAAATGTTACAGAAAGATCCTCAGAATACACTGGACGGAGAAAAGAACAAATGTAGACATTCGGCAAGAGTTGAGCATAGAGGAGAACTGGTTTATCAATTCCATTTTGGCTAGAAAATGCAAATACTTTGGTCACATCAAGAGACACAACGGTCTTGAGAGGACGGTGATGGAAGGTATGGTGCCAGGCAAAAGAGGAAGGGGTAGACCAAGAAGACGATGGCACAAAGATATCCAGGAGTGCCTGAGTATGACAGTGGCGGAAGCTGGAGTTTTGGCAAGGCAACGAGTTTCTTTCAGAGAGACGGTGATGGGAGCGACGTTCTACAAAGGACATGCTACATGAGAGATGTGCACGTGGTATAGTGTATACGTATATATGGGGTAAAGTACATATTGAGTGTAGACATCATGGGATAAAAAGATGTATCAGTTATAGGAATTTAAGAGGTATACGTATGGGGTGTGTATGTGCAAAGGGCTTGTATTAAGTCTTTATCCTGACTATGAAGGAGTAGGAAGAGAAAGTTGCAATTTGGCACAGTGCTTATTCCTTCTCAATGTAGCCACCACCTGAAATTATACATGTATGCCATCTCTGCGTGACCTTGAAAAGACCTTCAGAATAAAGTAACCTGTTTTTCGAACTAAACCAGTTATCACTGTCAAAGTGATTTCCTTTCAGCTGTTTTTTAAGTTTTTGGAAAAGAAAAAAGTCTGATGGAGCTAAATCCGGAGAATATGATGGGTGTGAAAGAATTTCAATATTCAAATCGTTAGCTGTATGCAGTACAAGCCTTGCTTTATGGGAGGGCCCGTTGTCTTGAAGCAAAGGCAGAATTTGAGTGCGCGCTATCCCTCGTTTTCTGGCCAGTCTTTCTTAGTTTGGTAAGGAGATCTGCATAATATTGCCCATTAACCGTATTGCCATGATGCAGGTAATCTTTCAATATGATACCTTCGTCTTCCCAAAAAACAGTCAGCATCACTTTTCTTGCAGATGTCTGTGATCTTGGAAATTTGGATTCTGGGTCATAATGGTCATAAGTCTCATCTACTGTGACTGTGGTCGGCAACATGTTTTTCGACCGACACATTTTGAGCAACTGGCCACAGCAATCATCCTTCGTTTGTTTCTGTTCACATGTCAGCAAACGCAGGACCCAGCGGGCACACACTTTTATCATGTTCAGTCTGTTGTGTAAACATTTTTAAACTGTACTTTATTCAATTTAGCTGACCTAGATATCTCTGCAATTCTCATTTTCCTATCCTGGTCAATGATTTTCTTCACTCTTGCATCATTTTCGTCGCTGCACTCTGAGGATGGTCTTTCTGATCTTGGAAGATCAGCAACATGAGAACGACCACACTTAAACTGCCTACACCAGTTTTTTTACAGAACCATACGAAGGACACAATTCCTCAAACACTGGTTCCATCTCCCTGTGTAATTCTGTATTTTTTTTCCCCTACAACATCAAGAATTGTATCACAGTTCTGGCCTCTGATTTCTCCATTGTTCTGACAAACCGTTAGAGTAGCAGATCCGGTCAATAAGATATGTTGCGCCATGCACTATATCGGGTAAACCTGTCGAGGAGGGAGATGCATACTTCCCAAGTCAAGTACAAATTGAATGAGCTACATATGTGCCAAATTTCAACTGTCTCCACCTACTCCTTCATGGTCAGGGTACAGACTTACGACACGCCCCGTGTATGTATGCATTGCGTGTGTGTGTATGCGTGTGTGTGTATGTGTGTGTGTGTATGTCTGTCTGTCTGTATGTATGTATATATTTATATATATATATATATATATATATATATATATATATATATATATATATATATATATATATAATGGGGCATATATGTGGATGCGGTACTTGTGTTCATAGGGTTTTGATATATATGAGGTATAGATATGAATGGGACATAGATATGTATGAGGTAGAGAGATTATGGTGTGTGTGTGTGTACATGGAAATGGACAGAGCAAAGTGATTTGGAACCAGTCTTGTTATTTGGAAGTAAATAGAGGACAATCAGTGAACACACAAGGAGATCACCAGAAGCAACAAAGATGTCGTTTGACATAAAAGTGTTATGCATGTTAGAAAGAGCAAAGAAGACTAAGGATGATACACTATGGCAGGCCCATTACGAGGATCACAACGAAACGATATGATTTATTTGGGAATGTTACGGAAAGAAGATTGTTTGATCAGGCAGTGACGAGCGGGGAAAATACTTAAATAAGGGGTAGATGACGACAAAGAGTGATCTTCATTCATTATTTATTCGTTATTCCTGCCTCCATATTTGGCCACCACTAGCTTATCCGGCGCATTCCCCCTCACTTCTTACGCTCTCCTGGTCACCTTATTTAACCGCATCCCTTCATATTCAGTCAAGCATCTGGCGCAACCGGTCGCTTAGACAGACTGGGTCTACTATCAGATAAGATTAACATATTTCCTTATATGTTGATTTGTTAGTTCAGTATTATTGTCCCTGATGAAGGCCTATTGGTCGTAAAGTAGGTTTAATTTGTGTTCTCGTCTCAGTGCGTTATCTGGCCATACCCATTTTTAAATTTTGATTAAACTCAACCTTAATCAACTTTTACATTTTTTTTTCATGTTTTTTTCGCTTTGGAACATAGAGCCGTAACAGATATTCTCTGTCTGTTCATTTTCCTCGTGAGTTGTGTATATATGGTTGAGCGGGTGTGTATGTGTGTGTGTGTGTGTGCGTGTGTTTGTGAGTGTGCATGTGTATATACGTGTATAGGTGCTTGGGTGTGTGGGTGAGTGCATGTGTGTATGTGTGTGTGCGTGGACAGGTGTATGTGTGTACGTGTGTGTGCGTGGGTGGGTATATATATGCATCTGTGTGCGAGGGTGTGTGTGAATATGTGTATGTTGTGGATATAATGCATGCATGTGTGATGTGTATGTGCATGTGTGTGGTTGGGTACGTGCAGGTGAGTGTGAATGCGTTAATACATGTATGTATTTGTGCATGTGGGTGTGGGTGCGTGTGTATGTGTGCATGGGGTCATTGTGGTCGAGAGGTAAGACACTCGCCTCTCAAAGCGATGAACGGAAAGGATGGGCGATCGATTCTAGCAAGTTTAAAGCGACCCCTGGCCTCAAATTATGGGAAAGAGTGCATGTATCCTGAGTTACAGCCAGTCGTCTTGACATATGTCTTGCCACTGGTCCAAGGTAGATCGAGATCAGAGAGTGAGGTTAAAAACCAGCTGTTTTTTTCTTGTTATAATCCAAATACAGCGGAAGTTACATCATCAAGACAACCCCGTCTGATGATTTTATCATCAACTGCGATGAGTAACTAATTTGGGAGCATGTAGGTGGGTGCTGTAACACGGCCTCTTTCTAGAAACACGTCGTGGATGTAAAGTAGGGTCTTGGTCAGTGTAACTAATTTGGGTGCATGTAGGTGGGTGCTGTAACACGGCCTCTTTCTAGAAACACGTCGTGGATGTAAAGTAGGGTCTTGGTCAGTGTAACTAATTTGGGTGCATGTAGGTGGGTGCTGTAACACGGCCTCTTTCTAGAAACACGTCGTGGATGTAAAGTAGGGTCTTGGTCAGTGTAACTAATTTGGGTGCATGTAGGTGGGTGCTGTAACACGGCCTCTTTCTAGAAACACGTCGTGGATGTAAAGTAGGGTCTTGGTCAGTGTAACTAATTTGGGTGCATGTAGGTGGGTGCTGTAACACGGCCTCTTTCTAGAAACACGTCGTGGATGTAAAGTAGGGTCTTGGTCAGTGTAACTAATTTGAGTGCATGTAGGTGGGTGCTGTAACACGGCCTCTTTCTAGAAACACGTCGTGGATGTAAAGTAATGTCTTGGTCAGTGTATTTCCCTTCATACTAGCATTCATTCCCAAACATATCAATAAACCTCACTGTCACTAACACATAAATTGAAATATTTCCTGTATACATCCTGTTTGTTGTCCATTATGATAAACCATGTCGTTAAAGACGACTAACTGCTATATTTTCCTGTAACAGTTCCCGCCGGAGCAAAGGGGGGTTTAGGATACCTGAACATGTTAAAGCTTAAAGCTACCTGAATGCATGTCAAGGTCACTCACCGTCTCAGCAAAGGAGAACAGAGTTGAGTTAAGGAATGTGGACAGTTAGAAACTGACCACTGGCCTTCCGATTTTGGTAGGGGGAGATTGATTGACAGACGAAATTGGCAGCGGGGCTTGCTGCGAGAGAATGAGTGACAGGTGTGCAAAGTGTTTCGTTCCAATTGGGATTGAAGATGACCATACCTGAGATCGATTGGTCAAGCTCTGGCCTTGCTTGAGGATATATAACTCGAGACAAAGTTTAGCTCGAGAGGCTGGAGGAGAGATGGAGAATGAGGGAGAGAGTGAGGCTGGAGGAGAGATGGAGAGTGAGGGAGAAAGTGAGGCTGTAGGAGAGATGGAGAGTGAGAGAGAGAGAGAGACTGAATGTGGATAGTATGTTTAACTCACCGACTTACATAGAGGAGCGATTGATAGACTGTTGGACGAATGTTTAGTGATAGAACAGGATCGCTCAAATAGGTGTGTGAGTTTTGCATTAATAGATAATCTGAACGTGTGTTTGTAAGCAAGGACACATTGTGAACGAGTTAATACGAGATCGCCCGCCTGAGGGGATTTCAGTGAGGAAGAGTATTTGATAAGGTGTGTTGAAGACGCAGTTAAGGCGATGTGTGTGTGATGCAATTGCAAGGCAATAGAACTGGGGTTTTAGTTAGTTGGGAATTCCATCAATAGCTAATGCTTACAATTCCCGTTTTAGTAGAATGTTTAGTTAAGATATGTATTATATTGTGTTTGTAATTTCTCTACTCATTCTATGATATGAGTATGATATAATTAATATGCCACATGCTGTGTGATATGTCATTTACTGAGTCTGGTCATGATGATGTGGATGAGTGTGAGAATGTTCTAAGTTAGATCACGGCCAGGGCAAGCAGAGGGTCTGTTACATTCCCTGTGCGATGTAGAAGTTCACTCCTGCTGTTGCTTGGGATTGAGAATGTCATCATGTTAGACAAAAATACTACAGAAACGACCCCTGTGCAAACACACAGATAATAATGATGAGGAGGTTGTAGTTATCCTTCCCAGTTCAGGCAGAAACCAGGATCTGGTTCTTTCCCGACCACAAGAGAGCAGACACTCGACGGTCTGCAATGCTGGCGTATTGAGCTAACAATTCTAGCAGATCTCTGTGCGCGGGGTTTCGAAAGACTTCTGCACCCGCCTTTTCATTTATGTTTCAGCTTTGTGATTAGAGGTACCGATTAGGAGATATAAACAATACAACGAACACAATAACCCAGTCGTCGACTTTGGTGCTAAGCAAGTACTAACAAGCGAATCTTACAGCATGTATACGCCTAACTCAAGGTTGAAGGACACTTAACGCACGATCAAATATCTGACTCGATCAAAATAAGGGATGTAACTCCTCTATCCATCCCTTAGATATAGTCCGGCATTTGTAGATTACCGAAGATAAACAGGAATGAATAGGGACTTCACGAGCGAGCGAGTGAGCCAGCCATCACTCACACCAGATGTTGGCAGGAACTGTTTGAAATCAGACACCATTTTGGTCGACAGGAAGCTACACTCAAGACAAGGGAAATGTTTATTCGTGGCACGGGTATTCGCAGAGAAACATAGACTGTGAGAAGCAATTATCAGAGAAAATATAAACAGGATGACGAGAGAGAAATATAGAGAGAGTGTTGGATGTGTGTGTGTAGGGGGAGTGGGGTCATTGACAAGGGGGAGTACTGGATGTCTTTGTGTGACCAGCTAACACAATTACCTGCGATTTTAAACAAAATGAAAATCTCTATACCTTATAGTAGAATATGCCTGGCTTCGATCGTTCTCAATCTCCCGCTACCAAACCCTGGAAATGGCTTAAGTAGCAGAATGTAGTCCAGAGAACGGACCATATAAATGACGCAATCAAATCAGAAAGTTAAATAGTGAGGTTTTGGGTAAAGGGTGTGAAAGAGAGAGATATTATGTGTGCAAGACAGGGAAGATGATAGAGGGAAAGAGGCGGAAGAAAGTGGAAGGGAAGTCGATAGAAGGGAAGAGCGCGAGACGTTGTTCGAATCTACTCGTGCTAAGTTAGGTTTACTCTTGGCGTTTCTTTGGTACCGAGTTACTGTGGCTGACCTTACATTACGAGGCATCATTGAGAAAGTTGAACGGGGTCCTCCTGGCTGTAGTGAAATGCCAGGCTCCTCAAACAACTCATGACAATGGGAATTACGGTGTAGATCACCATATCATTGGTCAGGCTGCTGAGAAACATGTTTCCAGAAACACGAACGAGAACATGAGGAGGGAGTCTCGGTCCGGATGTTTAACGACTACTTTTCCCCACAAATTCCAACCAAACAGAGATGTGCATGTGGCTAGCAACCTCAATGTGTACAGTAATTGCTACAGAAACCACTACTACAACAGCACGCAAAGTGTTTGGGCAAAAACGTCCTGAATAAGACCCAACCTCACCAATTTCCTGGAATTAGGCTGTGTAACAGCAACCAGCCCACGGTGAGGACCGACGCTGTGTAGCGGTGAGTCTGCTAAGAAGGCATGCACCAAACTACAGCAATACCACACGGAAGCAGGATCTTCAACACCCCCTAAGATGTACTAGTAGAAACATGCCACCAGAGAACATTGGTCAGGAGTGAATACGAGAACCTTAGAGAACAAGCAGATAAGAAAGAGAACGATACAAGCAAGTATATGGAGACAGTCACCACATATTACTGGGGTCAGAAACGGGAGCAAAGGCAAATAGGATGTAACCTGTCAGCATAACGCTTCTTGTTCATCTTCTTATGGTTGCGTCTATGATGTTTCGTTTATGTTCTATTCTGATCTGTTCCTAAGAATCAACTTCATTACACTCCTGGCATACCCATTTGTGCTCAGTAAATCGCGGAGGGTGT
This sequence comes from Ariolimax columbianus, assembly GCA_036924085.1. Lineage (NCBI taxonomy): Eukaryota > Metazoa > Mollusca > Gastropoda > Stylommatophora > Arionidae > Ariolimax > Ariolimax columbianus. The sequence goes on from JAVGWX010000005.1 coordinate 90,335,568, forward strand.
TGATATAGATGGTTCCTGCATCTCGTTGGGTGTAAACACTTCTGCTCCTTACTCTATTCATCCTAGTCTGCTCGAACCTCTTTCTATATCCAAGATCTGCTGTTTTTGAATTGTTGATTCCCCTATTGCAGTATCATCATCTATTAGTTGGTCATTGATAGACTTGAAAATGTCATGTCTATCCATATCTAGTGTACCCGAAATTGATGCCCATGAGGCCAAGAAGGCAGCTATTTTTTGTTGCCCTGAACCATAGAATGGCCGTGGTAGTAGATACACCACCTCCTGCAGGTCTAATACATGTACAGCTGTCATTCCCTCGTGCTTTAGCCAGCTCTTCTGTACCTTCCGAGTTGAGGATTGGGAGTCTGTCACGATGATTTATCCTAAGATTCCAGATATCCATCTAAGAGCTGCAGACATTGCTTCTATCTTCAATCTCGCACTAGAGGTTGCTGGTCTGTATAACTCGTTCTGCTCAGCAACGACCTGCCCTACCACTCTAACCGAGAAGTCCCAACTAGATACGATGTTTACCCATCAGATAATCCTCAAATGAACCCGATCGTTCTTTGGAGACCTTCCTTAGCTCCGCCCAATGTTGAGCCTAGTCTTGCATCGCTGGGTCAGTGGATCTACCCTAATTAATCATACAGGGGACAGTCATGTAATACATGCTCAGCAGTTTGTTGGTTTAGTCAAGGTGGTGAGGTAGACAGTCGAGCTTGTATATGTGTTTATTCCGTCTATTGGGTCCTGTCCTGTGGCCCATAATGGTGATATATCCCTGCAAATCAGCAATGTGATAGTGATCGTTCAGTTGGTTCTGTTCTTTTCTCATATTATTTCATTTAAATGTATTCTTGTTCACTCTCGCATCACCTTTTTGAAAGCCTATTTGCATAATCGTTTCCTTGTGCGGTACGGTGGGATAGAAGCTATCATAATGTCGGTACGGTGGGATAGAAGCTATCATGATGTCGGTACGGTGGGATAGAAGCTATCATAATGTCGGTACCGTGGGATAGAAGCTATCATAATGTCGGTACGGTGGGATAGAAGCTATCATAATGTCGGTACGGTGGGATAGAAGCTATCATAATGTCGGTACGGTGGGATAGAAGCTATCATAATGTAGCAAATCTCCAGCCTGCTCAAGAGTCATGCTCGAGCATTCCTTAACATCTTAGTGTCAGGGCCTTCTGCGCCTACCTCTGTCTTTCTTTCCCAACACCATACCTTCCACTACCCTTCTTTCAAGACAGTTCTATCTTTTCATACGACCAAAGTATTTCAATTTTCTGTTCATGTTGGAATTTATGAACAAGTTCTCCTCTATGACCAACTCTTGTCGAATGTCTGCATTCTTCTTTTTTCATGGTATTCTGACGACCCTTCTATACGATTTCGTATCGAAAAGCTCGTTTTATTTCTTGAGGTTCGGGTAACTATCCATGTATTGAAACCGTATGCTGCCACTAGGAAAACATAGGTTCTCAAAATTGTTACTTGGTTAATTTGCAGGTATTCCGCGATAGTTTCCTAATGTTGTGTAGCCTCTGCATTGTCATTGCCGATCCCCTTCTAGTTCCTTTTGAGCAGTCGCCATTGCTGTCAGTTCTAGAGCCAAGATATTCAGAAGTTCGTGACCTGTTCTATTTCCACACTCCCGAATTTGAATTTATGTTGACTTCTTGTTTTGTTGGTGTTAATTATCGTTGTTTTGTTTAGGTTTACAAAGTGGTATTGATCTTCGCTGCATCTGCTTACGCAGCTATAACCCCTCTGCAATGTCTGATAGCATCATTATGTCGTCTTCCTATCTTAGCTCTGGGATCTTGTATCCACCGATTATAAAATGATAGTAACTTTCTATATTTGTATCCTCTCTATCGTTTCTCATTACGCATTCTGCATACATGTTAAATACGTATAGAGAGAGGATACAGCCCTGCCTTACTCCCCAATTATGTCTTTCAAACCAATCTGGTGTTTCACCAGCTACTATGACACCAACTTACAGTAATGAGGAAAGACTCAGAAAAACCGGCCTACAGTGTTTAGAAGAGAGAAGAATTCGTGGTGACTTAATACAGGTTTATATGATGATCAAAGGAATGGATAAATTAGACTATAACAAGTTTTTTTTTAAATACAGCCACCCACAAGAACAAGAGGGCATAGCTACAAATTAACTAAAGAGAGGTCCAAATTGGATATTAGGAAATTTTTTTTAGTCAGATAGTGGTGAATGCTTGGAATGCATTGCCACGGGAAGTAGTGGAGGCAGGGAAAGTTAATGCATTTAAGGATAAATTTGATGCGCATAGCTTTTATAGCAAGGTGATGTAAATGAAACTGGTTGTATACGGACCCTGCAGAGTCTTCTAAACCAGTATAAAGACGTTAAGTTTACTTTTTGGTCATTATTTATTTATTCTTGTTTCATTTTGGGGGGAGGGGGGGGGGGCGGACGACGACCGGGTATAGAGATATTTTGTTTTATACATTATATCGTGTGTACAAACAAACGGGTGGCTGGCCTGTTGTATTTTTTGCATGCTGGAGGACCATTCTCTATTTGGTCTTCATGTCGGCCACCATCGGATAGTAATTTCGCTATCTTTAGAATACTCCTTCCAATTTCAAACTGTCTATGATTCCTTTATATGCATAACTTGTGCAAGGAATCTCCGAGTTTTCGTCCATCTCTGATCTCATTTACCTTGAGAAAAAGGAAAGCTTTAAACGTGTGGGATTCCAACTACCCACAGTTTCTCACTTTCATTCGTTCAATTTATGAGAGGTGAGAACCTCATACTTTTGGCAGATACCTTGTAAATTCATTTCTCACGTGCAGGAAACTGCCACCCTTGAGAACTTATAATACAGATATTGCATCTGTGAAGATTATTACCTGGTGGCAGTCAGCATTGGTATAATGAATTATGTTCGCAGCTTGTTCAAATGCTTGAACATCAGCCCTGTGGATAGAGGTTTCTTCTCTTTCTTCGTACACTGTCAGACGTCGATTTAAATTTGTCTGAGGCGGTCGACACTGTCATATAGCTTGTTTAGTGTGGACACTGGTGATGGTCACATGTGCTTTCCCTTTTTCCCGGGCAACTTTGCAGCAGATGTTCCCGGGTCATGTTCCCAGTACCACAGGTGCATTAGTCAGTAAGCTAGAGGTTTGAAATTCAGCTAGATATTTAGAGGTTTGAACCCCAGCTCTATAGTTAGAGGTTTGAACTCCAGCTCTATAGTTAGAGGTTTGAACCCCAGCTCTATAGTTAGAGGTTTGAACCCCAGCTCTATAGTTAGAGGTTTGAACCCCAGCTCTATAGTTAGAGGTTTGAACCCCAGCTCTATAGTTAGAGGTTTGAACCTAAGCTCTATAGTTAGAGGTTTGAACCTAAGCTCTATAGTTAGAGGTTTGAACCTAAGCTCTATAGTTAGAGGTTTGAACCCCAGCTCTATAGTTAGAGGTTTGAACCCCAGCTCTATAGTTAGACTTGAAAATCAGCAGTATAGTTAGATTGAACCCCAGATCTAAAGTTAGAGGTTTGAGCCCCAGCTCTATAGTTACACTTGAACCTCATCTCTATACTTAGAGATTTGAACCCCAGCTTTATAGTTAGACTTGGACCTCATCTCTATAGTTAGAGGTTTGAACCTCAGATATATAGTTAGAGGTTTGGCTTGGCTTGACTTCGTTCGTTCTCAATCTCCCGCTACCAAACCCTGGAAGGGCTTAAGTAGCAGAATGTAGTCCAGAGAACGGAATGCGTTGTGTCGTAGTTTACAGTTTGACTGCGATATTTGCACCTTTCGTCCCAACACATCCGACTTCAGCAAGCATTTTGTGAGTACCGGGTTAGCATTTCCTCTTCGATCCCTTCTCATTAGTCAGTCTGCCCTGCTGCAGCCTGTTATCCAGGATCACCGCGTGGAGGTGTAGAAGGGGCTTGGCAGCTATGGTTCGCTGGCCCTGAAGCTCGCAGTCGGCTATGGGTCGCTGACCACTGCAGCTCATGCGCTGCTCAGCATCTTGATTCCAGTTAGAGGTTTGAACCCCAGCTCTATAGTTAGATTTGAACCCCATCTCTATACTTAGAGGTTTGAAGCTCAGTTGAATAGTTAGAGACTTGAAACTCAGTTGTATAGTAAGAGACTTGAACCTCAGTTGTATAGTTGGAGACTTGAACCCCAGCGCTATAGTTAGAGGTTTCAACCCCAGCTCTATAGTTAGACCATAACCTTAGCGGTAAAGTTAAAGCAGCATAGTTGACCAGTGGGAACACTCCCTGATTCACAATGGTTTTCAGGACATGAGACAAATATATAGGCTCCTAGTTCTTGACATAACTGATTGATCCATCTGTTAGCATGTATCTACGATTATTTGTGGAAATTAGTGCCACACAAAAGGCGAACAGACAGTGGTGGGAAAGAGGCTTGGTACTTCATCCTGTAGAAACTCTGCACCGCCAGAAAAAGGAAATAAAAACATCTACAACCATGGCGCACTCGAGGTGTGTTCGTAATGGAAAGAATAGGGGCCACTGTCACCATCAAAGCATATTGGATTAGAGTACTTAAAAAGATTGTGCTTTGACTTAGCAATCTCATTATGTAAAAAAAAACGTTGCCGGAATAACCAGCCAACAGCCCATGTGACGTTTTCCCGTGAGAAAGGAACTAGCTGCAGTCGAAACCTGTGCTTCATATTTGAGCGAAAATGTTAATGGTTGCACATGTTTGAAAACATGTTTACTTTAAAAGGGGCCAGCTGCAGTGGTGGCCTATAATCGACATTGGAGTGAAAAGTGGATGATGATATTCCAGACTTGGAGAAGCAACTAAGTCAAGTGAATAATGCAAAGACAATCTGCTCACTTCGAGACCAAAGGAAAAACCCGTAGAAAGTCACAGATTTATTCCGCAGATGGCGATTGAATAGGAAGCTGAAATAAGCAAACTGTTCAACTAAAGCAGCGCTTCCCAAACGGTATACTTCAATACCCACAACCGCGTATCAAAAATTCCATTTTAGTTAATGTCGATAGACCAACAAATAAAACATGAGAGTGATCAAACGTTATGTGTAATTGTCATTGTTGTATAACATAGAAAAATGGATAATGAACAAACCACTGAAGAGAAGAGTTGGATATATTGATGGATGGCGTTCATTCCCTTGGAGAAAAAAAAATAGATAGGTAGGTCTTGAAGTATGGCAGTTACCATATTGGGATCAGATATCAAGTATTAAGACTTTTCTGAAAACAATACTAATAGGAAAAGTAAAAGCCAAACGTGCCAAACGTAAACAACGCCGTAAGTGGAAAGATAACGTTGATAGATTGACATGAAAAAGCCTGACAGATTGTACTATCAAGATAAGAGACAGTGGTGTTAAAGACACATCGCAGCCGACCTTCGCTATGAACTTGGCACCTGAACTAAACTGAGGTAAGACAATAACTGCACATAAAATATGTGTAACAAGTGAAGGAAGATCAAGTAAACAACAGATATGAAGCAAGCAATATGTTTGATGCACTGTCTTTATTTCATGCCATAGCTGCATCTTATCGACTAGTTCCTATCGTATTATGCGGACAAAGACGAAGTGAATACAGCAGTCAGGGTTAGTGAATCGGCGCTGTGCAAGATCATATTCTGTTTCACAGTGGCAGCTCATGGAAACACGCTGCACTGGTGCAGTCTGGCTCTAAGAATAGAAATCAATGATGGATTTAAACAAGGTCAACAATTGTTCTGAGGTGAAACTCGATGTGCCGGACCGAAAGGTGCAGATAGCGCAGCCCCGTGGCAAATCGTCGTTTTCAGGATGAACGCACGCCAAAGAAGAACAAGTAATCGAGGTTCAGCAAAAAGTTTCAATTTGTTCTCTTTATAAAGAAAGATTGGAAAAATCCCAGTTCACATATGTAGGTGGCGTGGAGAAGGTAGTAGTTGCACTAGCGCTGCAACAATTTTTTAACGTAACAACATGCATATGTTTAAAAAAAAATAGCAAATAGATACACGATTGACTGTTATAGAGTAAATGTGCACATTGGCTGATCACTTCCTTCAAAATTCTTCGTTCGCTACACATGTACTGTAAATTTTAATGTGTTTCGAGGTGCGTCGTTGCCAAAAGAAAAATCAGTTACCCAATTTTGGGTAATTTGCCCAGGTTTTGGGTTGCACTTAACCAAATGAGTCATTCATTGCGCGTTTTCGTTCTATGTGAAATTTAAAGCCACCAATGAGGCTAGCTCCCTTAAAGGAAGTGTATGTGTGAAAACTTGCAGTGTATAGCTACTGCAGAAGTGGCATTATATGAGGAGTTTACTAGCTTACCCCATATTCAATACAATTCGCCTGTCAAGACATGCTTTGATATTCAACGTAGTGAAATAGAACTTGCTTTCCACGGTAAAGGTATACTTGTACGTTTCCATTCCCGTTATCCGGTACGCTCAAGTTGACCCAGCGGTAAATTGATGCATGGTTTACTGTTAGGCAAATAAAGTCTGGGAGGAAGGAAACTCGCCACCCCACCTCATAAACAAAATGCGGTCTCGTACAGTGACATTTTCAACACTTCATTCCTGACAACATTGTCTGCTATGGGACTACCTTCATCTTTCATTTGGAAAGATTCCAGTGTGCCTATTCCTTCCCTCTTTAGTACCACGTATATGCAAGCTAGAACATCAAGACTTGAACTCGTCTTCACGAGAAAGAAAATCGGATGACAGAAAATTCCCGTGTTTACAGTAAAGAATATTTTTTAGGGTATTGGAATGTTTCAGATAAATGGGGAAACTCTGCAGCACACATTCTTTGACGCAAGCTGTTCGTTTTACGAGATTCGCTGTAGGTATGTCAGTGTAAGGTTTCATGGAACACACCGTGCTTCTGTGCTCTTTGTTCACTCACACACGTGTGTTGTCTACATTTTCTTCAACCTTGAGAGACGTTCGTTTCGGTAATTCATCATTCTGAGCTCAGCGTTTCTGGCCTGAGGCAACATAATACGTTCGTTTCGAGGTCCGTTTCTCCATTGTCCATCCATCCGTTTCTCCATTGTTCATCCATCCGTTTCTCCATTGTTCATCCATCCGTTTCTCCATTGTTCATCCATCCGTTTCTTCAATGGCAACGTTATCATGAACGTGGGATCGTTTCACTGTAAGTTAATGGCCCGAGGAAAGGAATCATAAATAAGAAGCAAGCTCCATGCAGAGAATATCAATATTACTAGAATTCAACATACATGCCTGAATAAACAGCACAGGTTCCAAATGACAGGACACCCTAACATAAGGGTGAACAGATACGGACACAAAAGAGTATGGCCCTAATACACACTCTGCTACCAACTAAAAAAATATAAAATCAAAACAAGAGACAGCATGAGACAGTGTTATAGAACAGAAAACCCTCAATGGATATATCTGTTATAGGTCTGACTAACGTCTGGTCAAGAAAAACATTATGATCAGAAATGTTAGGGTCAGGTACCAAAAAAAACTGACGAATACCCCTACCTCAGTTCCACTTTGGTCTTGATAACGGGCTGTTTACGTGGCAATCTGGCTAACGAGATGGAGGTTCGAAGTGATCCTCATAGTAGTGAGCGACACGCAGATGAAGCCAAGCATAGCACAACGGCCTAGATAACCGCGGTCCACCTTCATCAGCACGCTCGGGATGTGAGGAAAGCTACTACAAACCACCACTAAACGTTTTTTAAGGCGCACAAAAGAGTAAACTTAAAACAAAAACGCGTCGTTCAGACTGCTGTAACAGCGTGTATATCGCTGCCTGGGGAGGACCAGGGGTGGCGGTCTTGGTCAGAATGATGAAGATGACCCTGGCATTGACCTTGGCATCCAGTTGGGATCAGTGAAAACGAGGAATGAATTAAATATTGTTTCGTTTTTTTTGTTTGCTCTATTGCTAGAGACTTTCATGCACAGGCGAAAGTGTTGTAGGTTGTTTGATCAGTTCGAAGCTTACCTGGAGTATACAAAAAAGGGAGATTGTCTTAGCCTCCGCATTTTATGGGGATAAAAGTGTGCAGTTCTTTTCTTCGCTGTCTGTAGTTCCCTTGCAGTAATTTAGGTGCCCATTTACAGCTACGTCAACTACAATATCTCGTTAACGAGGGTCTAACCTTGTACCTTTACCGCGAGAAGCGAAAGCTCTATCACTATGCTACTCGGTCGATCAAATGAGAGAATATATATTCTTTTTCTTCTTCGTTCCCTCTCAAACAATCACAAATATTGCCATCATAAACTCGGAACTGCGTCTCATGATTCTCTCATCGTTAAACCTCTAATCCTGCAATTAGTTTGGGGAGATTCATGGTGTCACTCTGCCCTTCTCCTGGAGTCGACAGACCCTGGAGGACATATTCCACCATCTGTTTGTTCTCTCCACACGGGAGGTAGGCAGTTTTTTATTTGTTTAACAGATGGATCCTTTAGTCTGCAGTGGCCTGTTTCCAGTCTGAATGCTGTAACTGTATCTGTTCTTGCCAAGAAGTAGTTTGCTTCTGATGTATCAGATTCTGGGTTTCTGTGCGTTTTTTGTTATTGAAGTTAATTTTGTATCATTGTTTTTATTTCTTTTTATGAAGCTTTGTCTTTAGTTTGGTATTGCTTACTCCCTATTAGAAATTGCAGAAATCCAAGGGATTTTTAAACCAGACATGGTCTCCCTGGAAACGGGCTGTTTTCATGGCAGTCTTGCTAACGAAGTGGGGGATCGGCGTGATCCACGTAGTAGTTGTAAATCGTGGATGACAAAATTCAGTAGGAAAACAGAAACAATTGCAGGTGTGCAAGATCACGAGGCTACAAAACCTTAAGCAGATCTAAAAATATGTTCCCAGAACAGAGGATAATATCGTGACATGGTCAGACCAGTCTACGGACTAACTAGCCAGATGATTAAAGTTACCAAAATCTTGTTCTCCCCTGCTCCTTCCCTTCCCTGTTTGGTTGTTCTGGTGCATGTTTTAAAAATCAAATGTGTTTTAGTATATGTGTCCTTGGTATATGTGTCCTTGGTATATGTGTATTGGTATGTATGACTTGGTATGTGTGTCTTAGTATTTGTGTCTTGGTATGTGTGTCTTGGTATGTGTGTCTTGGAGTGTGTGTCTTGGTATGTGTGTCTTGGTATGTGTTTCTTTGGTTGTATGTCTTGATATGTGTTTTTTAGGTTGTGTGTCTTGGTATGTGTGTCTTGGGTTGTGTGCCCTGGGTTGTGTGTCTTGGTATGTGTGTCTTTGTATGTATATCATGGGTTGTATGTCTTGTGTTGTGTGTCTTGGTATGTGTGTCTTGGTATGTGTATTATGGGTTGTGTGTCTTGTGTTGTGTGTCTTGGTATGTGTGTCCTGGTACATGTGTGTTGATATGTGTGTCCTGAGATGTGTCCCTGACTGGGAAGAAACTTAAACAAAGATGGGGAAACAAGTCCAGGTTTAACATAGCGACTAACAAAGCTAATTAAGCGTCTGATTTATATTTTGTTTGAGAACTCGCTTTTCATGGCAAAAGTACGGTGTCCAACTCTAGCTATCGACATGCTCCAGTCGATCCAGCTGTAAAGAAGTTCATTTATAAATTGGTACTCGATCTGCGGTTAGAGAAGGAAAGGCAGCGAGGAACGGATCTGGTTATCCCACCTCATAAACACGTTGTGAGATAGTACAATCAAGTCTAACACTCCATCCCCGACAACAATGTCTGCTATAAGTCTTTAAAACATAGCTATTTGTGTTCAACTCGTCTCACTTAATATGTATCCCGGCAGAATTCTGTCAGAAAATAATATTAGGCCTCACAAGATGCAATGTAACATAGTTCTAATATACGCCTAGAAACTCAGGGATGCGTGATCAAAACTTGGGTAGCACAGAGGTCTGTGCCTATGGGAAGTAAAATTAAAACCTAGTCTGCACACTGCGCGACGACTGCAAGAACAAACAGCCTTTATTCTTCCCCAAGTAAATCCGCCTGGTAAACCCAAAGAATGGTAATGACGCCGTTATTACAGTATTTCCTTGTGAGTATATGTGTGTGTATATATGTATGTGTATATGTTTATGTGAACATCTGATGTATACATATATGTATATATATATATATATATATATATATATATATATATATATATATATATATATATATGAGTGAGAGATAGAGGAAGATCGAGAGATATTTAATAACGACGAAGAAGACAACTCAAATATCTTTGAGAAACACTTAATACATCTGAAGAAGTTGCCAGCTCATCATAATGAGAGTAGCTACAGAAAAAACCCGTTATGGATGATTGAGACCAGACCTCCAGGTCAGTAGGTCGCCATGCGCAAACTTGGCGTAGTTCTCAAAGAGAGAGATGAGGCATATCGGTATATTTCTGTTCCTGAGAACGTGTAAGTGCATGTTTGCTGCCTGTGTATTCAAACGTCAAGTTGTTATTAGTAACCTACAGGCTGTATCTTAAGCTTGAAGCGTTGACAAGTTTCTGTTGTTGGGTTGGTGCTGCTGGCATTGCTGTTCGAGGCACCGTGTACTAAATTCCTTCTAGAAGATGTTTCTTCAGTAGCAGGTTACAGTAGCTGTTCTTATATCTTGATACGTACTGAAGAAGTGGACCTCAGTGCTTATGGCTGTAGTACAATACTAGTCTTCCCATTGAGCTCACCACTATGAGGATACAGTATCGATCCCTATCTCGTTGGCCAAGAAGCTGTAACACTGACTATTTACACGTGTGCGGCTCCCTTCGAGAACATGCCTATAAACCATAGGTAAGACGTAGGTAGTTTGTTTTTTTCAATTGCAGATCAAATAATAACCTAGCCTTAGTACCTACACTGCTTGGTGACTCCAAGCCCAAGGAGCCTTCATTCCTCAGCCCTATAAATCTAGCACCACCCCGTCCCATCCCGTGGAACTCATCAAAGAGAATATACATTAGTGATCGTTTATTTGTGTGTTCTTTTTTAAGTAAATGCTGATGATTTGACTCTTCTGTTTATTAACCACAACCAAGTGTCAAACCAAATAAATTTACTTGCTGATTGGTGGCTGAAACTAGGTCTGATTGTACACGGAGAAAACAAAACACGGATAAGTACAATAAAAGCACTCAACGACAATTAGATTGTACTTGGAGACACGGTACTACAAGCGGTAGATTCATTCCTGTATCGTGGTAGAAATATAGACACGGTTGGAAGTACTGATAGAACTTTCAAATTAAGAATATAAAAGACGAGAGGCGCTTCTATTGCTTTAGGAAATTTGTGGAAATCAAAAGAAATTAAGTCCGCCACAAAAACAAACAAAAAACAACAGATCTTTAACTCAATGTTAAGTCCGTCATATTGTAGAGCTCTGTGACATAAAAAACAAAGAGAAGTGCAGCTACAAAGGTTCAAGGCAGGTTCAAAGGTTCAAACTTTCATCCATTCTTCTTCTTCGTTCGCTCTCAAATAATCGCATCTATGCCGAATTTAGGAAAACTGGTATGTTAGTCACTTATATAGAACTTATATATAACTGTGGGAAGAATCGGGCATATGCCAGGGGGACTAGACGTAAAGAGAAGGCGTTAGTGTTGGATAGGACAGATATTAAGGAAAGCAACTGATAAAATTACAAGGCAGTCACTGTTCTGGAACCCTCATGCCAAGAGAATTAGGGGCAGACCTAAACACTCATGGAGAAAGGAAGTCTAGACAAACCTGAAAACAGCAGGAAAGATGCGAGGGGGCGGGGAGGGGGGGAGCGGGAGAAGCTGGAAATGATGGCGCATGAGAGGAAGACTTGGCGAGTAGTTGTTGAGGACCTATACTCCGTTGGGACTTGATGGGATTTTGATTGAATGATTGATTGATTGGTTATTTGATTGATTGATTTGTGTAGTTTACTTGAATAGTTTTCAAAGTGTGTTTATTTTCTTTGTTTCTCTCTTTCTCCGTCTCTCTTCTCCTCTCCCACCTCGCTTCCCAAACAATCCATTTTTAAGGTAAGGAGTAAAGACAGTTTTTTTTCCCTTAACAGATTTCGCCGCTGTAGATGAAGTGTTAAAAGACTTCGTTGTACGAGGTCTAAGATTTTTGGGATATGGTGTGACACGTTCTCTACTTCGTTACATTTCCTTACCGTACCTAACTGTGAGTCCGCTACCAAATTTATCGATGTATAAACTAGAGAAGTAAATAAATCTAAGAAAAGGGTAATAGGAGCAATGTTACCTCTTTTGTTAATTGAATTATTAAAGGTTTACCTTTTTGGACACTACTGTCGAGCGCTTGCTACATGACCATCTCTTAAAGCAGATCTTAATAATGATATTTACTCTCTTCTTAAAATTGGTGTTCTGTAGCCGGCTTCTCACATCTCTGTACATCATATCTCGCAAATAACCACACATGTTTTCCTTATAAAACCATCTGCATCTCTCTGGATTGTTTTGCATGATACAATTTAATTTATTTCTCATAACTTGCAGGTCATGTTGTTTATCTGCCCTTTGCGTAGAGTTTCGTACTTGAGGAAAATCTTGTCAAAAAATCAGTCCAACATTTATGATTACGGTGGCTTCCCATTTTTGAGAATTTATAATGCTGAAGAATAAAGCTCGATTGACCCTACAGTCGTCTCGCAGTGTACATGATAGGTTTTAATAATAATTTTACCTCAGACTGAAAAAATCATCTCATTTACCAAAGTTTCCATCGACTGTCTTTGTAGGCAGAACACCGTTTATATAATATATATGCATGTGACCAAACGGGAGGAGCGAGTGACCGAATGAGAGAAGCGAGTGACCGAACGGGAGGAGCGAGTGACTGAATGGGAGAAGCGAGTGACCGAACAGGAGGAGCGAGTGACCGAACGGGAGGAGCGAATGAGCGAGGGTGAAGAACGTACGACCAAGCAGTTTTATATATATGCATGTGGCGCAGGCGGGAAGAGCTTGTGGTAGATCGAGAGAGGTCTGTAGACTCGAGGTCGTTCGAGTGAACGAGCGGAAGAGCGAAAGACCGAGAATGGAGAGCGAGTCGCAAAACAGAAAGACCGAGTGGCAGAGCGAGATGAGCAAGTGGGCGATGGGAAGGGATGTATTATAAATAAAGCGGAGTGTACGAGGGCAGAAAGTATTGCAGATCGAGAGAAGAAGGAGGTCACCCGGAAAGAGCTAGTGCCCCCTGGGGGCGGGGGGGGGGGGTTTGATCGTGTGACAGCAGAACGAGCGCGTAGCCGAGCGACAGGATTATGTGGTCGAGCGGGAAGAGCGTGTGCCAAGCGGGAGAAGTATGACCGAGCGGAAGAAGTTTGACCGAGCGGGAGAAGTATGACCGAGTGGGAGAAGTATGACCGAGCGGGAGAAGCGGATGGCCCAGCAGAAAGATGGAGTTGCCAAGCGGGTGGACGAGCAGGAGGAACGAGTGACCGAGCAGGTAGAGAGAGAGAAGAGAAGCGAGAAGAGAGAGAGACCCAGCGGAAGGAGTGAGTGGCCGAGCGAGCGGAGCGATTTCCTGAGCGGGAGGAGCGAATGGCTGAACGGAAAGAGCTTACGTCCTAGCAGGAGGAGCAGGTGACAGAGTCGGGAGATCGAGTGACCGAGAGTAAGGAACGTATGACCAAGCGATTATGATGCCAGTCCCTTGACTAAGGAACACGAGTTGAAATCCCCAGTAAGAAGCATATTTGAGGTACAAATAAAAACCAATCATGAACACTGTTTTACAACTGCAGAGCCAAGCGGCCACTATTTCTCAGCCTTGTAATCTTCCAACCAAATACTATCAATTTGAATTAAGGTCGAGTAAACAGGCAGGTAGACATGAAAACATCATCAACAAAACAATACGTTTTTTTTAAAAACTAGGTTTTCGGTACACATTTTTACTTCTTTCTTGTAATAGACAAATGGGTGATTAGTCTGTTGTGCCTTTGCGTGATGGAGTGGATGCATCCTTTTGGCCTCCATGCAGGACGTCGTTTCTGGTTCACGGCTGCTTATTTTGTATTAAGGGAAATAGCTTTCACTTGTTTTAAAACGGTTCCTTCAGTTTCAATAGAAGGAAATATAACCAAACTACTTTTAACGGTAATAGCTTTTGAATGACCTGTAGATTATCATGTCGCACTAGTAGATACTGGGTACAGAATTTCAGCTCTCTATGTTATTGGGAAGTTGGTTAGAATAGGATAAATAGAAGTTCACGCAATAAAAGCTTGTAAATAGAAGTCCAAGGTAATGTCCAACGGTCATGTCCAGCTAAATACAAACTTGTTGAAATGGAATGTATTTGGCTCTGACAAAACAGCTTTGCAATTTGAGCTTTGCTATTGATCTGGCACATCTGTCCCATAATCGTAACCAGAGGAGACACAAAATTAGTATAGTTGGTGAGAGGTCATGTAAATTATGACTACACATACGTAGAAAATACGAATTACGTGAAAATAGATGCATAATTGAAAGACATTCTGAAACAAAATTTTGAATCATTCATGAAACTTGGAAGCATTATAGACAAAAAGCTTTTAGAAGTAACAAATATTCATTGTTTATTGTTTGTTTATTTTAATACACAGGGCAAAAGTAGCTTCCATTGTATTTGGAAACTTATGGGAATCATGAGAAACTGTGTCCAATACAAAAAATAAAAATAGTAAACGTAAATGAAAAGTTCTGAAATATAGAGAACAACAAAAATAGCTACCAAAAGGATACATACTTTCATAATGGATGTCTGCTCAGCATAGAGCTGAAACATTGAAATGGTACGATACGATCACTAATATGCAACTGTTGGAACGAACTCTACATATGTCAGCGGAACAGGAGATGATTCATAAGCATGATATGGTACACATTATGGGGATCAGCTTATAGTAAAGACAGTCTCTGTTCTTAAATCTCCGTGGTATGCATCCGAAGAATAGAGTTCCAGCCAGGCATATGCACAATATAAGAAATGTGTAGAGAGAACTGGACCAGCTGACTCGTGGTAGAGCTTGGCGCCACTTTGCTCAAGACCTATACTCCAGAAGCAGCAGAAAGGTTTTCAAGATGATGATTATTTAATATATATATAAGAAAAATAGAGACACATAGCGAGAGAAAGAGAAAAGATAGAGAAAGAGACGAATACTCTAAAGGTAAAACAAGAAAACTGGTTAGAACAGCCAGGACCGCGCAAAAGAAATGTTAGTCATATATAGAAAAATGAACGAACTAACGTTGTGGCTTACCTCATCCTGTGCTCCTGAAAAAGCTGCTAATAAACACAAAATCGCTACGAAGCGCAGCAACAATTTAGTCCGTCTGGCCATTGTCTTGGGACAGTTGAGCCCGCTCTAGTTAGGGCTCTTCCCAAACGATAATGCGTTTCACTTTCACAGATCAGTAATTTACCAGTAGATACACTGTGTGAGCAGCCAGACACGAGCAAGCGCTCAATCCAGGCTTACTGCATCCAGCTTTTCTCAAAGCTTGCACCTGGTCTTCCTTCACTAGAGACGGTAACTATACACGAATAATGTTTTCAGCACTTCCTACACCGACATTGCGACTGCCCAGATCTTACAAATAATGTCGATATACTGTCTGAACAACTGTTAACATTACTTGTAATATTTATATGTTCACAAACTAGAAGTTGAGAAAAAAAAAACAAATGGAAGACGAAGCGAGATGTTACTAGTCCCGCTAGGTCGGTGAGAATGTCAGCCTAGACAAGAATCTGTACCGAACTGAGCAGACGTGCGTCCCGCTAGTGTCGTCTGCTTACCCGGCAAGTTAGGGGCAGGCAGACGTTACCAGTTATAGGTCAGGCCATTCCTTTGAGTTCGCATACTCCACCACTTGGTTTATGTTATTGCTGGTAGTTACCAGTTCTTCGCGCAAAATCATCCTTTTTGAACATTTTATCATGCGAGGCCTAGAAATTATTTGCAAGCTTCAGAGAACCCCGCATGCAAATTACGGTATCTCCAACAATTTCAGTAAGGTGCATATATATATATATATATATATATATATATATATATATATATATATATATATATATATATATATATATATATATACATATATTTATATATATATATATATATATATATGTTCTTTGCGCGCCAAATACGGCGCATAAGGAAAAACAAATGATCTCCGCTTAGAACGGTGTGACGCCACTGTTTTTAGATCTTGTATGGTGCTGAGGCACATAGTTAAGCCCTCTCTGATGATTGTTCTTCTGAGTGATTGCTTGGGTCTCCCTCTTTTCCGAACGCCTCTTGGTGTCCATTCGGGTCCTTGCAATGGGAGACGGTTGTTGTTCATTCTAAGGACAAGTTCTCATATATGTCCATCGTTTTTTTCAGGATCACAGTCGACACATATAGTTGGTTTGTCTCTGTTCTTATCGAGTCATATGTTATGAACTGGTCCCAGCATTTATTCAATAATTTTCTTAAACATTTATTTTCAAAGATATTTAGTTTGTGTTCCAGCGCTTTTGTTGTCTTCTAGATTTCACATCCATATGTCAGGACTGATATTACGATTGAGTTGAATAGTCTGATCTTGGTATGTTTGCTCAGTGTCGTTGATTTCCAGATGTTGGTGGGCTGATTAAAGGCGCATGAGGCCAAAGCAATTCTAGCGGAAATTTCTTTCATATCATCTCCATCTTGTGTCATTTTGCTTTCCATGTACGTGTAGTGTTGGACATTTTGTAGAGATTTTGAATGTAGCTTGATATCAACCGTTGTGGTTATGGAAGCCATGATTTTCGTCTTTGAGGTGTTTACTTGAAGTCCTATCTGTTCAGACCATTGGCATAGTCTATCTAAATTTTCTTGTGTTTTTTCATTAGTGGTACTTAGGGGTACTTAGTGGCTCTAGGTCGTCTGCTAAATACACACACACACACACACACACACACACACACACACATATATATATATATATATATATATATATACATATATACACCTGTATACACATATATATACACACGTATACACATACACACTCACACACACACTTAGACAAACACAAATCTCTATGTTGTGTTTTCTGATTGCTGAGGATCACCAGGAATATTAATAGCACTCAGAAATAAAGGCCGTTTTCTCTTGTAGTCGCTACATATTGTACATGCTACGTTTGTATTGTACCTCTGATAGATAGAAAAAATACATGAACACATGTCCATGTGGTCAAAAAACCGAAATCGCAACCATTCGGTCAGCAACCACTCGGTCAGCAACCATTCGGTCAGCAACCACTCGGTCAGCAACCATTCGGTCAGCAACCATTCGATCAGCAACCACTCGGTCAGCAACCACTGATGTCACTCATTGTAGCTCCAGTGTGTTGTTGAGACCCATCATGGTGCTCTCTCTAATGCTTGTACTGCGAAGCGACTCTCTTGGTCTGCCACTCATTCTGGTACCACTTGGCCTCTTTCTATACAATCGCTTGAAATTAACGTTTGGTGTATGTACAACACAAATACTGTATAGCAATGTTGAAAGATAAAGCTACTGAAAATCTTATGTTGTATATACTTCTTCTTCTTCTTCTTCTTCTTCGTTCGTTCTCAATCTCCCACTACCAAACCCTAAAAGCGCTTAAGCAGCAGAATGTAGTCAAGAGAACGGAATGCGATGTGTCGTAGTTTTACAGCTTGGCTACGATATTTGCACCTTTCGGTCCAACACAACCGACTTCAGCAAGCATTTTTTGAGTACCGGGTAGCATTCCCTCTTCGATCCCTTCTCCTTAGCCAGTCTGCCCTACTGCCGCCTGTTATCCAGGATCACCGCGTGGAGGTCTTGGCAGCTATGATGCTGGCCCTGATGCTAGCAGTCAGCTATGGGTCGCTGACCACTGCAGCTTATGCGCTGCTCAACATCTTGATCCCATGTTGTATATACAAGACACAAATATTAGGGCAATATTGAAATGTAAAGCTACTGAAAATCACAGATTAAAACATAATGAATACATGATATAGCATATTCCCCGAGTTGATCCTGAGGCCCCTTGCCGGTGAGCAAAGAATAAGTCCACTGCACCTCCATACATGACGTAAAAGACTGATTAGAGAAAGTTGTGCATCGGAATAATGATCTCATCGTATCAAACAAATTGTTACAGAAACTCCAACTACAAAAGTAGGAGAAGGACTATGGAGCAGGCTTCCCGAATTAGATCAGTTGTAGTGGTAGCCCTGTTCTCTGCCGAGAGTTAAAATGGGACAAGAAGAATATGGCCTATACATTTCAAGTGACTGATATGTCTGTGTCTGTAACTGAGAGTTAGGATTTAATTTGTAATAATGTCTTTAAACATTGAATCCCTTCTCTACCACGCTATTTATGGGAGCAAAGACCCAATGATCCAGACCTCGAGGACAACGAAAATTTGCTGGGATGACAATATAAGATATTCTTAATGAGACCAAGGACTGGACTGTGACCAGGTCATGAAGAAGATATGGATAGAATAGTCCCCCTCTCTTCCTGAGATAAACCTCTACACTCCAGAGTAGAAGAGGAGCGACTAAGTAAGTTAATCGCGATCAAAGAAGGGCACTCTGGAGACCCTCCTCTGAATTCTAGGGTTTCGTTGGACACTGGTTGAGAAACACTGCTCTATCCACCCAGAACTTTATGTCTTGGGAAGCAAGGATTGGCAGAACAACAAAACCGCCCCCCCTCCCCCTCCGTCCTTATATAGGACTCTGATGGTCACTACAGAGCTCGTAACTGCCTCAATAGTCATTCTAATGCCGTATATCATAATACTCACGGCAGATCCATAGGTAATCAATGTATTTGAACTATAGGGAATCAGTTTATTTCAGCACATAGCGAAGGATTTGGATACTTTTCTTCTCAGCATATCGTCCGCTTGAGGGCACACAGTATTGTCCCGTTATACGACTATACGCTTTACTAACACTCACTCATACGAACGTCTTCAGTTATAACCAGAACATTTATATAAGACCGCGAGTTCTCTCGTATGAACATATTCCGATCATGATTTTTAATTTTACATTTGTCTTCTTTGTAAGAATAAAAATATTTAAAGGAACATGTTGTTCATTAGAAAAATGTATGTAATGTTTTAAAATGTATGTGTATTTTTGTTTATTTATCATTCGCACGCGTTTTAAAATGATGTACATTTACTTTTCTCGGCGGTGATAATACATTTTTTTTTAAATGTATACCGAATTCCATTTTGTGAGAAAATCCGCTTTACGAACATGTTTAAGTTCTTTTCTATTCGTATAAGTGGGTCATTACTGTAGTATGTGTAACAATTACATCATTTAGTAAGTGTGTCCGCTTTATGTGAGGGTACAAATACAAAATCCAAGACACAAAAATGTCTTTGTCGTGGACAAACGATAACACTATTCAAGACTTCCATTTACTCTCGTGTATCCATTATGGTCGATAAACATATGCAATAAATCAAAACCAATTCAGCTCCCTGTTGATCACATGACTTCAAACATACAAACCGAGTCTCCAGTCATGAGTCACCCGTTCCAGTTTCCCCCAAGTCTACCTTGTTTTCTTTATGTTTGTCTCGAGTCTTTTCTCCGCGTGTATTTTTATCTGCCTTTATTCTTCCCTTGGGAATTCCAGAACATAACTCGCCTTGAAATGCTATCAGTTGGTGTCTTTAACGTGCCTTCAATCCCAGCTTCTTCGCTTCTTCTGTTTCACTTATATATATCTGGTTCCTAACAAATTTTCCGCTTTCGTTATCTTCTCATTTTTTGCTTAGATTTGTTGCTAAACATTTTAGGGAGATGCAATCTTTTCTCATCTGACATATGCGTGAATGTTTGTATTTTCAATATTTGTTGCTTTTATTGGTTCCGTATTATCGTTGATCCCTTAGTTTCTTGGTCTTCCTCTTAATCCTGACGTGATGTTGTCTGATAATATATGCTTTTTTTCTGGCCCTGATAAATTGACGGCTGAACATCTGCTACAAAGGTGCCCAACATACAAATAACAGAAAACATAAAAATAGCCACCACTCTTGCTATTTCGGACAAATGCTACGGAGACACAGATAGCCTCAGACTGACCCCTGCTTTCTTTACATATATTCAAATTGACTTCTGAAAACGTACGAAGAAGAAGAAGATTTTATTGTTTGAAGGGTATGTTTGCAGGTTTTAGTGATAAGGAGCTCATCTAAACGATTAGGATGGAAAGGAAAACAGAAATATTAATATCTAATCACGCTTTCAGCTCGTTCCAAAAATAAGACTAAGACAACGATGACCCACAAGAGACAACGACGGCGGGGGGGGGGGGGGGAGACAACTTAATGACTTCATTATATTATTAAGCTTCAACCTCTTTTAGGTTTATAGATTCTCTTCCTCGGTACCTTGCTTTACTGTAAATCAGTTACACATTTACATATGGGTAGACTGGAGCTCCTCGAAATAGGATTGATTCTCGGTAACTTGGTCTTGTGTGGAGAGTGCTCTAATAATTGTAGACACCGACGTTTAGTTCGTCTATTGATTCTATCGTTATAGTACTCATAATCCTTTGTATGTGTGTACTAGGCCTTCGCATCGACGCCCGAGTGGTTCCTGGATTAAACTAAATAGGTCACTATATCCTTCCTAGTATGTCTTGACAAACAACAATGGAAGGTTGTGAATGAATTTGGTAGCATACAAAACCATTGTCAATTAAATCTCGCCGAAAACAAATGAAATCAGGATTCCGTAAAACGGGGGTTCTCAAACAGTTGATAATTCCTCCATAAAATCCAAACGGCTTCCCTTTCTTTAGTCTGTATGTAATTAGTTATAAATATTAAAAATAACTACTTTTATTGTGGTTATTAAATCCATCAAGATTTTCAATTGCTATTGAATTTGTAAAACACTATACAAATTATATTAAGTAGATGTAAATGTAGTAATATTTACAAAATTACAGATTTTCAAAATTATTTTTTTTTAATGTTTTTTTTTTGCGTTCGCCTTATTTCTCTAATTCCCAAGGCGGTATGCGTTGCACTGTGGTTTTTAATTTGCGCCCGTCGGCCGAGTGCATCCGACTTCAGCGTGCATTTT